>PVHP010025599.1:0-25340 GCA_004024765.1 Zapus hudsonius | reverse complement strand
GACATCTGAGGGTCTGAGTGAATGATGGGGAGCTGGGAGTGAGAACCTCACAAACACATTTGCTTCCAATTATTCTCCCAGGGGGCGGCAAGGACAGGATGGCTGTGAGTGTGAGGGAGGTTTCTGCGAAGAGGGAGGTGATGCTACAAGAGTGTATTTGGTCCCTTGTCCTCACGTTTCTTCAAAATTCCCAATGAATGATGCTTGGTGTGCAAATGCCGCCCATTGCAGTGGCCAGAACTGTCCCAGCATTCTTTCTAGGCTTGAAGCTTTCCAAATTTATGAATTCCCATGTTCCCAGAAACAAGCCTAAAGCTCACTTCCTCAAACTCCTTTGCAGCGGGACCTAGGCATGAGCCAGGCCTCCCTCTTGAGATGTATGCAAGACTTACCTGGGAGCTGTGTGTGTTAGCACATGTGTGTCATCTAGCACTTGGGAGGCGGATGTGGGAGGATCAGGAGTTCAAGGTCAGCTTGGACTGCGTGAGACCCTGTCTCAAAGAATAACACAAACTGCCTTTGATTTGGAAGAAGACCCATGAAATAGAGTGCTGAGCAGATTTCTGATGAGGGTGTGGAGAGACTGCTTTGTCAAGGCAGAGGATGAGGTGGTCACAGGGACTGTCCCCTTGCCGGGCTGTAATGTCAGGGTGTCTCCTGGCTCGCTGAGCAGGCTCCACCCCTTAATCTCTAGTGCTCCCAGGTATTCTGTGTAATAACCAACAGAGGCAGTGGATACAATCAAGGTCCCTTCAGTGAATTCTATTGCTTAAAAATCAAAGAACTCAGTAATGAAAATGAGTATTTTATTGTAACATCTTAGAATGTATTTGGACAACGTATGCATGTAAAAAGTATAAATGTGCTTATGTTTATTTTAAAATCAAAGAAATGGAGTCTCTGAGAAGTGTATATGCCAAGTTATCCAGTGTGCCCAGTTTAGAACCAGAAGTGGCCTTTGGGCTCCTACTTCAGTGTGTTTTTCTACCACATAGCATGCTTTCGTGAAAAGACTCATAGTTTTAGTGGGGTTCAAGTGAAGTGATCAAACCATTTGTTACATCCATGAAGTGATTAAAGGTCTCTCTTGACTGAGCAGAGCAGGTATGGGTGGGTCAAGACACACTTACCTTAAGTGAAAAAGCTAAAAGGTGCTGAAAAAGATGCACCAGTCAAGATAAACAAGCTAGCTTGGCATGGTGCCTCATGCTTATAACCCCAGAATTTATAAGGCTGAGGCAGGAGAATTGCCATGAATTCAAGGCCAGTTTGGGCTACCTGGCAAGTTCCAGGCCAGCCTGGGCTCCGGAGTGGTTTTGCCATAAACAAACAAAAAGATAAGCATGAGTTTAATGCAATATTTTATAATCAAAATTAACTTCATTCACCATAAGTGAACAAACAACAAGTTTTAAATACAAGCAATATTCACATTTCTGATAGTTTTTCTTTGCCTTAAACTCTGATGTCACTGACCCTATCTTCAAGGAATTTGTACGTATTATTGTTCAATAAATAAATCACACAGATTAAGCCGCCTAATTCCTTGCTCAGATATTCAGCTTGACTGTGCTCTCTTTGTGTGTGAATGCTCCCCAGTAGAGTACATGGCAGCTCTCTGGGAGCATTCCTGAACCCACAAATTTGGATTAGATCAGAATCTCCATGTCCAAACCTGTCTGGGTTTTTTAGAAATATTAACTCTAGCTGAATCTCTAAAATAACAGAAGAAAAGGGGGCCAAATTAAATACAAAGAAACACAAGATCAAGTTTACCAAACCCCTGGGTGGATGACGATCCAGCACCTCTGAATAGATGCCTAGGTCCGTAAAGATGAGGATAATAGTGATTAACTTCGCCTGACACTATGTGCCAGAAGCTGCATTAGCTCTTGAAACAGTTCAAGTTTCTTGTTATGATCCCTGCCAGGTAGGATCCCAAGAAACAAAGTTGCTTCTAACAATGGCCAAGCCACAGACCACATGCCCACGTCTAACCAATTCCAGGGTTGAAGTCTTTCTGCTATACTGAGAGCCATTAAGTATCATGACAGCATCTTTTCAGCAGGCCAGTGGGTGTCACTGGAATGAAAGCTTGAGGGGCAGGTGCTGCTTCTGTTCCATGGGTGAGGAAAGGATGGGGAAAGGCAGTGAATGTCAGACCTGGAGTGTGGAATGACCCAGACCCTTAGAATTCCTCTTACCATGCTATGAAGTTCAAGTTGCCAAGAATAGCCTCATTCAGGTTAGTAACATTATCCTGGAAGTCCTGATGTGAGAATAACTTTTTCAGAGGACCAGGTAAGTGATTTGTTACTCGTGGTTTTGTCTGGTTATTTCTAGGTTCTTGGAAATTAACTCAAAGCATCGGAGAAAGACACACACAAATGCTGAAGCAAAGGCGCTTTATGAAGAGCAAAGTGACAGTAACAATTTAATACACTGCCAAGAGGGGCAGTGGTCCGTTGGGATGGAAAGGACTCAAGGGTCATTTCCGAAGGGATGGGTGGAATGGGACTCATTTGGGTGGTGCTTATATAACGTTTCTTTACTGCACATGTCCCTGCCCATGATTCATCTGCTTTTAATCACATGTACACCCAGTTATGCATAAGCATAAGATGGTAAATAGGGGATTCTCCCTAAAGTTCTCCCATTGTGCATGTACCCCAAACTAATCTGGGCTGGATGGCCTCTGGCAGTTCTGATCCTAGATATATCTAAGAACATATTTGAATAGAAATTGATTACAAATGATTACTGGGGGAGGGGAAGCTATTTCATTGTCGGAGCCTGCTCAGTGCACATGGGGGTCGCAGTTCGCTCAAGGGCACTGTGAGAAGAAGGGTGTGTGTACTGACCAAGGCAAGCAGTTTCTCAGGTTGCTAAACTTTTTCCCTATGCTTGACTGCCTCATTGTTGATAGTGAATTTGGGACTTGGCCCAGTCCCTAGGTACGGCTCATTTCTTTGCATCTTACAGCCATGCAGATTTAGTCCTCCACTGTGCAGGCGTCAAAAGCTAGCTTCATCATCCTGGCTGGAAGACCCTCTCTCAAAAGGTTTAGTCTGGAGACCGTTGGTCAAATCCAGCATTTCATAGGCCAAATCTAGTTTTCATAAATGTTTCCCGCCCCCCTTGGTTTGTCAAGTGTTTGAAAATTTTGAACTTGTCAACATAATTTAAAAGTCAGGAATTTTCACAAGCAAGTCCAGATTTCTGGCTTCTCTTAAAAAACTCCACGACACTGGAACCATTTCCACACATGGCAACTATTGGCTGGAGCAGGTGGTGTGCTGGAGTGCTCACAAGAGCTGATTCTAAAACGTTCAGAGATGTTGTGAGCCACTTAGATATTCAGTTGGGAATTTGAGATTGCAATGGAGTAACGCACCACTGGTATTGGCTAAATCAATAAGTCAGGGTTTTTATTTCTCCTTCCCTTCTTTCTCTTTTCTTCTGTTTTCTTCTTCTCACCCTTTCTGTCTAATTTCACTCCTTTATCCTTCTCTCAGTTACTCATTTGCTACTTTCTATTCTAGAATGCCAGTTTACCAGCACAGCTGGAGCTGAGGAGACCTTACCATGTTTAGAAACGTGCCATCCCGGGGCCATTTTTACTCACTGGCATTACCTGTATGTCTGGGGATGCAACTGATTGGCATCTCCCACACCCAACTATGGATACAAATGGTGATCTTTTTTCTATGAATAGTCCACAATCTATTTATTCCACTGCTGAGTTGTTTCCCAATCATTATTATTATTAGCTTGGGTTCCCTCAAAAGTAGAGATGGAGACAAAGATTTGCCTGCTGATAGTCTGTGTGGGAATGTTTGCCCAACCTGGAGGGCAGAGCAGAGCATCTTCTGAGGAGTGTCTTCTAGGTAATGCAAGTCAGAGGCATTTATTCATTGTCCCATTTGCTCCTGTCCCCACACAAGTCAAGGACAACGACACCAGGATAAACTCTTCAGGTCAAGTACATAAGACTTCCCGGAGAGCTCCAAGTCAGAGAAGCGGCACTGCAGGAAAGCAGGTGCCACAGTAAAGGAGCAAGAGGACTTTAAAGATGTGCATGAGAGAAGTCAATGTACTGGCTTTTTAAAAATAGTGCAATTGTGACCATTCCTGTAAATATCTCTTGATGCACATGTCTGCCTTCCCTCCTGTCCTCTCTGCTTCCTTCCTTCCTTCTTTCATTCCTTCTTTTCTTCCTATCTTTCTCTCTCTCTTTCCTTCCTTCCTCTTCTTCCCTTGTGCTGTGCATGTGAGTATGCATGTTTATATGTGTGGATGCACATGTGAGTGCAGGTGTGTGAAGGCCAGAGGTCAAAGTCAGGTGTCTTTCTCAATCTCCCTCACCTTACTTTTCGGACAGGATGTTTTGCTGAACCTAGAGCTCACCAATTCAATTTGACTCATTGGCCAGTGAGCCCCAGGGATTCCCTGCATTTGCCCTCCCACCTCTGGGATTCCAGGTGTGTGACACATGCCTGGCCTTCCAGGTAAGTGTAGGGATCTGAACTCAGGTCCTTGAGTTTGCACAGCAACTCCTTTGCCCACTGAGCCAAATGCTCTGCCTCAACCAAACAGTGTTCTAAAATTCTCAAAAATTATCTACATTCCCCACAGCCTTATAGGAGAGTTGTACTTGCTTCAGTCTGTAATATTGATAGATGCCTTTTTAAAATGCTGCTTTACAAAATAGTCAATTATAAGCAAAGGCTTGCATTCTAGAGGATTACTGCTAGGTTGTGTCTCTTGAGCTGTTGGGCTCACTTGGCCCCACATCTGGTCACAGATGTGCTCTTGGATTTTGGGCTATGCAGATGAGATCAACAACTTCACACTTGACCCAAGTGGCAATCCAAAGAAAACAGAGAGCAAGGAGCAGGACAATGAAAAGTAGTCACCAAAATGAATGGCATGTCATTTATCAGGACACCATGCCAAGTCTTTGACAAGTTTGAGACTCTCTGGTGTGATTCAGCTTCTCTTCCTGTAAGGAATGTCACCCTCCTGCACTAACATCCGGGGGCCTGCTTTCCTCTGGCCAGGCTGTCTGCACCATGTGACTTCTGATAGAGAAACAGAAAGGGAGACCACTGTTCAAGATCTGGCCCCACCTTCCCTTCCTCCTTCATTCAAATCCAGTATGCACTTCACCTAACTCTGATGAAAGGCCCAAACAGCCCAGTGCTCAATTCTGAAGCCTCCCCTGGTTTCCACTGGCCATGACAAAATGTGCTTGCTGATGGTTATCTTGGCCTGACCTTCAAGGAACACCTCCTAAGAAATATATCAAATCTAGAAAACCCATGCTCAACCATCTGTGGCTGGCAAACCTCCCCCCCTTAGACAAGAGCATGGGGGTGCACACATGGCAAACAGAAGCAGTGTCTATTCTAGAAGCCCAACAGCTATCTTGGTTCTTTCTCAGGGACCTCCAGTGGCTCTGACTAACACAGGTAGTTCCAGGACTCACTGTTGCCCATCCCACTGACTCTGCCAGGCTATTAGTGTTGAGTCACTGAGTGGTGTCCTGAGAAAAGGTTCTTCTTCCCTGCCTAAGAGCACAGAAAGGCCATTGAACCCACACTTTCTGTTCCAATAAGGATCCACAGATGTCCTGGGGTATCTCAACACCTTTCATCTCCTGAGGAAAAAGGCACAAGTGTCATTCCTTAGCACATCTCTCTTTCCTATGGCAAAGCTGGTCTTTCATGACTTCCATATTGAATAGATTCTAAACATGTTGTGTTTGAATGTGAAATGACCCCAGAGGTTCACATATTTGAACACTTGGTCTCCAGCTTGCAGTGATGTGTGGGAAGGTTGTGGAACCTTTAGGAGATGAAGCCTTCCTGGAGGAAGAGGGTCACTGGCGGTGGGACTTGAAATTTTCTAATGCAGTTCCACTTCCTGAGGGCTTTCTGCTTCCTGTCTATGGATGCCATGGGACCATCCAGCCTCCCGTACCATTAGCTATCCGCCCTCCTACACACCCCGAAAGTTTTAGCCAAAATAAATTCTTCTTTCCTTTAGCCGCTTCTCAGGTGTTTGGTCATAACCACAAGTTAAGCAACTAATAGGCATGCCAACTCACTGGCCTTGTGGGAGGCAGGCCGTGATAAGAGCGGGAGCCAGACAAGAGAACTTTATCTCAAAACTTGTCTACAGTAGAAACAGCTTGCATTCATTGCTTGGCTTGCTATGTAGCATTACTCAGCACTGTCTTCTCTCTCTCTCTCTCTCTCTCTCTCTCTCTCTCTCTCTCTCTCATTTAATTTGCAATTTTTCCTGAGCAGCTAAAAGATTTATATGTTATACCCAGAGAAACTATGCCCTTGAATCCACATTGGGACATGGTGAAGTGGGGTCCAAACATAGGCTGTTGCTTCTAGAAGCCGCCTCCAAAGGTGCTCTATCACACCAAGATTTCATGCCCGAATTTAGACTCTTCCCTCAGCGACCTGCTTTCATCTGCCTTCTTTGTGGTACTAACTCCCAGGCTGTCCTGAAAATGACTGAGGAATGGGGTGTGGACTCATCCCAGCCCTTTAAGGTCTCCCAAGGGCTCTACAGATTGACTCAGAGCCCTCAGGGCATTTAAACTAGCAAAGAGAATGGCACCCAGTTCCTAGGTGTTCCAAGCACACTACCTTCTGGCCCAGCGCCATCACTTAGCAGGTGCAAAAAACTTAACAAGCTATTTAATTTTCCAGGGTTTTTGCTTCTACATCGGAGCCACAGTTTTTAAAAATGTTTTATTGACAATTTTCATACATGCACATAGTATGTTTTGATCATGGCCCCCTCCCATCCCCTTCTACTGAATCCCTTCTTTCTAGCCAGTCCCTCTTCTATTTTGATTTCTTTCTTTCTTTCATCTATTTTCATGAAGGAATGGTGATGGGCTCAGTATTGTGCAGGACTTGTGCAGGTGATGACAGCCGCTAAGGATTCCTAAGTGTAATGGCTCTTTATGTCCCAGAGACAGCCCTAAACCATGGCTGAATGGGAATTCTGTTCAACGGGCTTTCTCATAGGATCAGACAGGCAGAGAAATGTGAAATGTATTACCATAAAGGTTGCTAGTTAGCTTTTACTAGTTATAAATCCTTGCTCAGTTTTTGAAATTTCAAGGTTGGAAAATATAAAACTGATTCCCCTTTGCTTTCTCTAAGGCCTGGTTCCCTCATCTCCAGTTCATGATTCCTGTGAGATGTCTGCACTGTCACAGAGGGAGTGTGTCACTGGAGCATGGAGCTGGAAGTGAGGGTGGGGGACACGTTACTCTCTTAGCCAGTATCTCCACGAACTCCCCTTCACACTGGTTTGTCCTTTCCCTCTTGTGTTTGTTCACCCTTTTCAGGTGCTTGGAAGGGATTCCATATGTAGCGTGTGTTGGGCAACTTCCCCTGGGCCAGAAGAATTCATCTGTCCAGAACTAAAACCAGAGCCGTGCTCAGAGCTGCTGCAGTCGGTCTTTGTGCCTTATCCAGATGTGATTTGGACCAGCAGGTAAGTAAGGTCTTTTGGCCTGAGATGGAGAGTATGAATGGCTACAAAAGGCACAGAGCATTTTATCAAAGGAACCTCGGTAAAAACTCCCTGAAGAGTTGGCTTCTCTTCCCAGAAGCACTTCTCTGTCCTTAGCAAGCATTGATGTGTGTATCACTGAGGTTACATCTCACGTGTTTATGAATACTGGGCTTCCATTGGGGAGCATATGAGAATTGCCTCTCAAGAGAGACTTGTCAGAATGGCATTCTGTCCCCAAAGTAATATAAAGTCACAGAATCAAGATATATACAGATTGATTCTGATAGTCACCTCTCCCCAGCTCTGTTATCACCTTCCCAGACAAGAACTATCATCATGCTGCATTTTCAGCTAAAAGTTATCTATCCAAGTAAAGAGATTTGAAAATAGAACTTTACAAAACCAATAGAGTCATATTTTTGGCAAAAGTCCTTCTATTGAACCCCCAAACCCCAGCTTTTCAAAATTCCTCTTTTCTCAGGTTAATACAAACTTTCCCCCAGTAGTTACCATAGCTCCTCTCACCACTCCACCACCCATATTGCAGACATGGTGCGTGGGACGTGGTAATAACCAAGGATATCCAGAAAATTACAGGGCAGAGTCTAAATCGAAGCCAGGCCTCTGAGATCTGATCAATTTACCCAAGAACATTGTCTTTTTCCTTCCGAGGTCACTCTTTGATGCACATAAATGAGAATCAGAACGTCTCTGCGCTGCCCCTTTCAGCAGTATGGCTCTGCAAAGATGCAGCCGGCCATCCATTTACCCCCACACCATTTGCCGTAAATTTGCTTTTAAAAGACATTCTCTTACAATCCTGTCAATGGCCCTTGCATTAAAAATGAAAATAATATGGAAACATGCATTAAAATATTCAGAAACAAATGGCTTCTTTATCACATGAAAGCTCTCCTATGTCTCAAAGGTACTGAGAATAGAATAATTTATCACAAATGAGATTATTATTGCTGGGAAAAGGTCTATTTTAAATGCCAGTTTTCTTAGGGATTAAGCCAAGCCCTAACAGTCCATTGGGGGTATTCACAAATGTATAAATCAAGTGCTTAAAAGCTTTAAGTGGAAGATACATGCTGATACAGCAGAGCTGGGAAAGACAGAACATAGCTGCTTGTCTTGGTCTCTGGATGGTCAGCTACAGTGTCCAGGAAAAAAATAATGAAGACCTTAATTTCTCTGCATCCAAAATGAAGATCCGCTGTGTTTTGGGGCCGGAAATGCAATGTTGGGACTTCAGATTGCTGACTTCCAGGGCTCCGGCTGCTGGGTGGCATCCAGTCTCAGGGATACATTCTGCAAAGTCAATATTGTCTTGAGAAAACTTAATCCTGTTGTTCTTGACACATGTTTTGCAAGGAGACAGATGGAGACCTCCAAGGAAAACCGAAGCTCTGGAATTAAAAGAGAGCAAATTGTCTTCTCTGACATGGCCAGAAAATAGGATATTCCACAGTAAAGATTTATGAACAGTTTCCAGAAGCTTCCAAAATGACCCAGTGTGTTTCTCGTGAACAGATTTTTTTCATTGACTTGGGGTCATCCTACAAATATCGACCCTGGACAGAATCAGAACAGAGTCAGTCATTCCTATAGGCTGAGAGAAGACAGGGTTTCAATGGTCTTGGGTAGAAAAACCCAGATTTGTGTCTCAGCTTGTGGAGGCCAATGTCCTAGGTAAGGGAAGAGAAAAGCGACAGGCACTCTCTTTTCTACCTGTGAGCTTCAGTGGAGGAACGCATACTGGTGATCATATTTCGCATTCCAGTATTTATCAATATTTATCAAGGCCTTTTTTACACACCTTCTTCCTTGCACACTTTTATTTCTTTAGCAATATCCATCATCCATGGCCTTTTTGCAACTTCATTTTAATTCAATATCTTGCTTCTCCTCTACAATGATAGGTGCTTTGAGCTCAGTACTAAAAACATCATGACCATCTTGTTTTGGGAGGGGAGGAAGGGGAGAGGGGAGGAGGGAAATGGGAGCACAGGAGCCTGGGCCGGAAGCGAGGAGCTGGCAGGGAGGAAGTCTGGCTTGAGGACAGGCCCCTCTTGACCGATTCTTGGCAGCCTATTCACTCGTTTATCCTGGCATGTCTGCCCTAGAGTTAGAATAATAGCCAGAAATTATTAAGCATCTCATCGGTGCCAGGATACCCACATTACCTCCCTTCATCCTCACACAACCCCAAGAAGCAGGCACTATTTCCCATTTCCATTTCAAGGCAGTGGGGACCAAGGGTCAAGGAGGTTGGGTGTCCACACATCAGCTAAGGGCTGATCCGAGTTAGGTCTCATTTCAGGGCTTGAGCTCAAACCTTATTGTTCCCTCCAATTAGCTCTAGCTTTCTATGGACCTTTATTTCTATTGTCCCTGGATGATTATCAAGACTTCAGAAAATGGGCTTCTTGTAGAGCACTGTCCTTTGGGAATGGCCTCCTGAATTGTCAGCACTGTAGTTACCAGGAAGAATCGGGTCTCACAAGATTGGCACGTTGACTTTACATCATGGAGGAAGGCAGGGGGTCAGGAGTCATGCCCCTGCTTAAGGATTTATACAATTAATTCATAGTTTCCAGGAGAGAGGGGCTTATGAACCACATCCTCCCCAGGATTTATAGGCAAGTTAACAGTTGCTAGAAGGGAGAGCTCAGCCCCAAAGTGTACGGAGATGTTAACATTGGCTTGAAGAAGAGAGACCTTGTCCTCAGCAGGGTATCCACACATAAGTTACCCTTATTCCTGCAAGTAACCTTTTACCCGTATTCCTATAATTAGCCCTAATTAAACTCATTGGTTCACCAAGCTACACTTCCGTGGAGTTGTTTCTCTCTTTGGTTCCTTATTGAAGGTGAGTAGACTTTGTTCATGTCTCCTCATAAGAGCTTACACAACAGTTCGTGCCTTCTTTGTTCTCCCTGAATCATCAATGTGCAAAATGATAGTTCCTGAACCACGGCTCACAGAACCCCAAGTTTACTTCTGTGTAGCCACTGACTCACTCAAACATTAAAACACTGGAAACATTGGGCCTCAGTTTTCCCACCTCTAAAATGAGGCAGCTGGGTATAGATGGTATCTAGGCTAGTTTAGCTTCTGGCTTTTGGTACTTCCCAATGTTTAGAACAGGATATGGGACATGACTCACTTGACTTGGTCCCACCTGGGATCTGAGGGGCATGAGGATGCCACCTATGAATGCAATGACTGGACTTCAGAGCCCCAAATGAGAACACCCACTATCTCAATCATTAATGATATTAAATATCATTACATTACAATGTTACATTACAGTAACATTAAACTTGCTCCAGAAATTCAACGATACACAAAGTATGGTGAGTTCCTAGCCCTACTCTTTTGTGGAGTATACTGTGGTCTGAGGGTGTCCTGTGATTGTTCGAGGTGTTAGCTTGGTTCCCGAGTGACAAAACTGAGGTGGCATTAATGCAGGATTAAATTTTAATCCAGGGAGGGATTAAATTCCATGAAGATGTAAGAGATCCCAGGCCTCTGGATCCCAACTTTGGGGTTCTTATTTGAATTAGCAAAGAACTGAAAACCAAGACCCTGAAAGGGTAAGTCATGAAATATGAGGTTTATTTATTTTAAGGAGAATTAGGATTTGGGGGAAGGCTGGCTGAAAGGCTCAAGATGGAAGGTAATTCTCCCCCTTGTCAGGCTGGAAAGGGGAGAAGATGGGGAGAATGTCCTGTACAGAGAAACCTCTGGGGAAACAACCTCCAGAGAAGGCACACAGCCACGGAAAGCAAAGCACAGTCAGATCAGAGAGACCATGCATGTAGCAAAGCCAGAAAGCACCAAGAACAAAATATGTGTAGAAAGCTAGCAGGAAAATACTGAGACAAAAGGAAATCCCCTGCCCAGCTGGCCTCACCACCTGCGGTCAGGAAGCAAAGCCCAGGACAGTGAAGAAAAACACCAAAAGAAATAAGAAATTTCCACATGAGGTTAGGCTCCTTTATATGGATCAAACATCCAATTAGGATGAGCCTTGTCATCAGACTCAGGTGTGTAAGGGAGAGACCTGATTGGCTGGTGGATTCAAGAGGCTGGCTCAGGAGGGGCCGGCCCACCCAGGTATGCCAAGCTGAGGAAGAAGCAGGAAGCTGATGCCAGTGAGTGCTGCTGAGAAATTGCTTGCAGCCATCTTGGATCAGACTAGAGCAGATGGGGGTTCTAGTCCTGCCAGGGCAGGCAGGACAGGTCCATGTTCTCCTTGGGCCATGTCCCTGGCTGACTGCATAGAAAAAAGCTGTCTTTCTTCTGTACCTCCTTCAGTAGGACTTGCAAGAGATGACAAATGATGGGAAAGGGGTGCTGTCCTTGGAAGTGATTAATGTGGTCATGTGACTAGGTCAATTCCCAAGAGAGCAGATTGCTAGGAAAGAGCAAGTCTGTGAGTTCAAGGCCACCCTGAGACTACAGAGTGAATTTCAGGTCAACCTGGGCTAGAGCAAAACCCTACCTCAAAAATCAAAATAATAATAATAATAATATAAATAAAAGAGGAGGCCTGAGCCCTCTCTGGTCTCCTGCTTTCTCGCTTGCCACCGTTTACACACTGTTTATCCCTCTGACGGGTGTCCATCCTCCTGCATGGGATCCTGCCACGATGCCACCCACAGTGCCGCCCTCCACAGAACAGAGTGCTGCCACAGCTTGGCCTTTCAGCCTCCAACTGTGAACTAAATGAATACCTCCCAACTTTTTAAGTTACCTAGCCTCAGACATCTTATAACCACATAAAATGACTTAAGATGCAAGGTGGGGCACATCTAAACTCTTATTTCTATGGTCCCTATCTCTTTTGTCACCCAGTCCCTGAACGTTTTTCCTTGCTCCGAACCTTAGTAAGCAAAACAAATTTGAGAACAGTGCTTCTGCCCTAGGATTGACACGTTCACAGGATTCTGAATTGAATAGCTGACCTGCATATGGTCACATGTATTTTCCTATCGCCTTTTGCTAGTGGCTGTTTGTAGCACAGTGTTTGACCACATCGCTATACTCCCATTCACAGCAAGGTGAGCCACCAGAGAGAGCAACTTTGTAAACCCCTTCCTCAGTCGGAAGAGAGAAAACATAATTAAACAATGCGCTCCAGTGAGAGGCCTGGCTCTCCTCGCACTGTACAGAGGAAAGTGCCAAGTGGTATGTGATTTTTAAAATCTTCCAAGTGTTGAATAATTAATGCTTATTTCCTCTCATTCTTCCCCATTCCCTCATCTCCTTTTCCCACACAATACAGAACTATGATACTCTCGGGAATTAGGATATTCAGCTGTTTACCTAACCAGAGGTTAAGTCAAATTTCAGGAGAAAGACAAAATAAAAATGATAACAAAGGCAGAAACGTTTGCTGAGGGGGAGCTTACTAAGCGTTGGTCTTAGCAGCCAGCCACTACAGCATCTGGTAAAGGTCTGTGGGAGACACATGAGTGACAAGGTGGGGGGGGTGGTTAGCTGCCATCTACATAAAGCTGGATAAAGTGAAAGTGAGTGGAAAGAGACAGGAGCCTCTTCTCTCTCTTCTCTGGAAGGCATCCACTGTGCATGTGAGAACCAAGATGTACCCTTTCTTCTCTCCTGTGTTCTCTCAGTTGGGTAGAACTCACCTTGCATGGCTGGAGAGTTCTCGGGGGAGAGGGTTACATCTTTGTATATGGGGGATCTTGTGCACAGTGGATGTTTGCCAGCCCTCTGCCTCTCTCCTCCCTCCATCCCTTCCCTGCTCTGACCTGGGCCGGCTTGACTGAAGCATCACAATCAGCCATGAATTCCATAAACCGTTATTCCAAGATCATTGCAAGGACAAGAGGCACAATCTGAGCTGTCATCCACCTCATATCTTCCCAGTCATGAAATTGGAGACCTGGAAGTGTGCAGGAGAGGGAAGGAGAGTATGCAGCAAGATGGATGTGGGCTACTGGCCGTGGGCAGTGGGGAGGCAGAGGGTGCTGGCAGGCATGCATATGCCAGGTGCTGCTCTTGACCTCAGCCAGGGAGCAAATGAAAATGCAGATTCCTTGGTTTTACCTCCTGAAATTCTGATTCGGTCCATATTGGGTAGGTCTTGGGTAATTTAATGCAGATACCCTGGGACCAAAAATACTATGAAGGAAGGAGAGGACCAGGAGAAGGAAAAAGAGCAGAGAGTAAGCAAAGAAAAGAACACCCTAGAGGAAGAGTATTAGGAATCAGATTTAGATTTCAATTTTAAAAAGATTCTTCCTTGGGCTGAAGAGATGGCTTAGCCATTAAGGAGTTTGCCTGCAATGCAGAAGGACCTGAGTTAGATTCCCCAGTGCCCATGTAAAGCCAGCCACACAAGAGGGCGCATGTGTCTGGAGTTCATTTGCAGTGGCTGGAGGCCCTGACGTGCCCATTCTCTCTGCCTCTCTCTGTCTGCCTCTCTCTCTCTCTCAAATAAATAAATAAAATATTTTTTAAAAAAAAGATTCTTCCTTAATCTTCATGATCATTCTTTCTTCCAAACACAGGGCTTAGCAGCTTAGAACCCCATAAGGAAGACACAGCATTAGCCTCAATTTGCAGATGAATAAACTGAGGCACAGACTGAACATTTACTTGCCTGAAAGGCCACACTGCTAATCAGTGCTGCAGCCAGGATTAGTGGTGTTTCCTGAGGAAGCATCAGGAAAATATGTAAATGTTCAGTCTGTGCCTCAGTTTACCCATATGTCTTCATTATAGTAATGGGTATTTGTATAAAATTTCGCTTTTATACAACACTGTTCACAGGCCTTCTCTCGTTTGAATGTCACATGCTACAATGTCAGGAGATTGCCACCCTCACTTTAGAGGTGTGGAAACTGAGTCAAAGAGTAGAGTGTTAAGATCCAGGGTCTGGCCTCCTCGTCGCCACCCTGGTCCTCAGAAAAGCATGACAACATTCTAGCAGAGTAGGAAGCTGACAATCTGGGCTGGCAGGCAGGTCGTCTCTCAGCATCACTGTGAAGGAAGGATGGGGACCCTGATGGATGGATGACCCCACACAGAACACACAGGCCTATCGTTTTAGGCACAAGTCTTTCTCTTCTCTCAGCCCCCAGTGGCTTTTGCTAACTGGTTCTCAAATGGTGGCTTAGTCTTCCTTTCCTGATGGATCTTTCTTGTGTGTGGAAAAGGTGGAAGATTGGGCGAAGGTTTTGAGGCTATTCCATAGAAACAAAAAGAAGACTTAATCCCAGGAAGGTCAGGAGAGCTGCTAGCACACAAGGCATGCCATGATATTCTAGAAAATTCCATGCAGTCCAAAAGGTGAGGGAGTTTTCCCTCCAGGCCAAGATTTGAGATTTCCAAGGCGAGTCCACACCCAACACCAACAGCCAGGCCTGCTGTGGTAAACACACCCCAGTACTCAAAGCTGACAATCCTGTGTTTATACATTTTCTCACATCTTTGACTGGGGCATGCTGGGCACTTTGTACCAGACAGTGGAGGGTATGCTGATCTCTATATCATGGTGATACTTAGCAGAGAACCTCTTTTCTTCTGGGGAGGAGTCACTCAGACTCACAAATAGGAATACAATAAGAGCTACCATTTCTAGCCTAGTCAAAAAGCAAACCAATTACTATTACTAGGTTTTTGTTATCTTTTTCTAGGAGTCTTTGAAAAAAACCTCAGATTCACAGGACAGAAATAATAATTTTGCCCATAATAAGAACTTGCAACAAATAAGTCGGCACCATCCACCCACATGACAGACTTATGAACGTCTTTCTGGAGGAAAAATATTCATTTTCTGTTGGAAAAGAAGAAAGTAGACCTGGGAGGCGCTCAACTTGAAAAAAAAAGAAATGAAAACTTTTAAAAACTCCTATTTTCCTCAGGAAAAAGGTAAAGCTCCCATTTATCATCTTTATCTTGTCAGATAAAACCCTCCAACTTGGACTTCTCTTGCAAGGAAAAGGGTTGACTGCACTCCTCTGGACCTCAGTTCCTTGCCAGTCAATCCCCTCTTAGCTGCAATTTGATCAAAGGAACTATTGTGGGTTAGGAAACTGGGTGGGTGCTGGGAGCCAGACCTGGCCAATGGGGGACTCTTTGAGGTACAAAGGAACCGAGATTAGGCAGAAGGAAAGGAAGCAAGGACCATGATTTAAGTCGAAGCAGACTATCTGCCTACAAACTCCACACACAATGTTACTGGGACAATGGAAATCTGAAAGTGAATAATGCATTCTACCTCATTGCTTAGCCTCATTCTCAAAGCAACCATCTCCATTTGACAGATAGCGACACTCAATTCAGAGGCACATCTTGCTGGAGGTCTTCTCGCAGTTTCTCCTTGGGCAAGATAAGGGCTTTCTGCACGGTGGGCTGGGCCCTCTGTACTCACCTTGCAGTCACAGAGCTTCTGGTCTCTTTAGAAGTAGTTCAAGCTATGTGCTCCTCCATTCACTCATTCCTGCGTTGCCTCATGCCTGGAATAAAGCAGCCTTTGGACACCATGCTTTATTCTTTGGTGAGGGTCATGAGACAGCTTCAGTTTCTCCAACGTGACTAGGATGAGGTGATGCCTAGCACTGTTTCCATGCCAGCATTCTGTGATTGCATTATCTCACACTGCATTGTTGAAGTCCTCCAAAACTCACAGTGGTTATGACAAATGGCGCTCGGGCCAAGTTCATTAGAGTTTGAAAACGGGCTATTATTTCAGTTCTTTGAAGGCCAAAGTGAACCTTGATATTTTTGCAAGTGGGAAAGATCTTTCAAACCATGTGACTTACAACGTTTTCTCTTTTAGACTCTGAATTTTATTTTAGGGAAACTCTTCTCACCAGTGCTGTAGTGAGAGGCTGGAATGCTTCAGAGAGGCCTGGAGGAGTGAGATTCTAGGTGGGCCCAGAGCCAACCTATTGTTCTGACTGGGTCTCAATACAAAAAGGAGAACTGTTTACTAAGTATCTCTGGAATCCGTCAATTAGCTTGGAATTTGAGGGATTTTCCTGCTGAATTTTATTGAAGTCATTGACTATTCAGGGTCCCAGGTGAAATCCTTTAACCCTGTAATGGAAGGTAGGCTGGTCAAGAAGAGAAGCTTGGGTGGGAATCTTTCCTTGTCCTTATCCAATCCGTCGATGGATGAGCCACCTTCCCCCAGTTTGGTATTGTCCGACATCATTGCCAACACCAAAGTGGCTGGAGACCTCTGGACAGTAGCTTGGGAGAAAATCCTCAAGGTTCCCGGGCCTGACTCCAGAGCAAAAGCCTCTTGGTGTTCCTGTGGTGAGACTGGAAGCTGGTGATCCTATGTGCTGACACATAAGGTTGCTTGACAACCCCACCACACAATCCTCTAAAGAAAAGAACATTTACCTCCCCCCCCCCCAGAACATCCAGCACAAGGAACCCCTGCAGGTGCTGCGTTACTGGAGTTAGATACAGTAAAACCTGAGTGGTCCCAAGACCGGCCATGGTGGGTTTGCTGGAGAGGTGGAGAGACCCTCCCACCTGCTAAATCTGAGAAGAGCAGATACATTAAAGAGGAGGAGGGGGGACAGGAAAGGGAGAGGTGGGTGCTGGTAAGGTGATGGCAGGAAAGCAGTGGATAGAAGATATGGATGGCTGACATTTTAAAGAGAAGACACCCTACTAGGCTCTTTTACTTGGCATCTTATAGGCTGTGGCTGAGATTTTAATGAGACATTTTGTTAAGTAGCTTCTTTCATGGACCTTGGCAGGGAAGGAGAGGATAAACTGTTTTGAAGCAAAACATTTTTCCTCATATTAAGATGTAAATAACAAGAGATAAGCAGAGGTACTTTGAGGTGATCTCAAACAAGAGGGAAGTCACTCAAGGATTCTAATTCTGGGGTGACTGAGAACACTGGGGAGCCACAGGGGTGGGGTTAGAGGAGCCTGCACGAACCTTTGAAGGCTAACAGGAAGCAGGGTCTCACAAAGCCCAGGCGAGAAAGCAAGTCTTGAGAACCTGGATGGGGTTAGAATTGCAAGTTTCCACCATCCTGGAATGCCATCTTCCATCAACTGTAGTCACCTTGTCTGGGGCTCGGTGGACAGAACAAGGCTTCATTTTGTGGAGGAGAAAAGGGACACAGAAGCCCGGGGCCTGCTTGCGGGCTTCCCTTCCTGGCTTCTGACCCCCAATTCCCTTATAAGTCTCTTAGCTAGAAGAGAGCCAACACTAATGAGCACAGGAGGGTAAGCCATTGTTTGACCCCTGGTTCTGGCTGCTGGGTGAAGAGGAGGAAGGCGATGAAGTCTTGGCTGGCTTTGGCTTATAGGAAGCATCTTCCACTCTCTGAGTTCACAGCTTAACTGTAAGGGTGGCGGGAAAATGGGACATAAAATGAGATTTACTGCAACTGTGGGGAGTCCGGGTACATTCTTTCCTCTTTCAACTCCTCTATAAAAATATTTGGGGATTCGCTGCTGCTGACTTGGCATGTCTCACCTCAAGGCCACACTTTTCCTTCCATGAATATGTGTGTGGTGACACTGTTACCTCACTGGCCACAGGCAGTTTCTCAGTAGCCCTCCCTGACCCGGTAGACCCTGCTACCAGGACACAAACCAGATGGTGTGCAAACAAGTGACCTCTTTCTCTCACAGGCTGAGCTTCCCGCTTGCAAGTGGACTGGGGTTGAGGAATGTGGCTTCCTGGAAGCTCCCAGGGATTCCTCTAAGGCATCGGGACCTGTTTATTTTTTTATTTTTATTTTTTCATTGACACAAAGAGACTGCTCACATCCAGAGCCTCGCTATTCTCTGAAGGCAGTAGGGTTCAGCAGACTTGAACTGGGCGACTGACTGACCTCTGCTCACATGGGCTGGGCTTGGCAAGCTCACCTGTGTCCCAGGTAGAGAGAGCAGCCTTCTGCTCAGGTTCATGGTAGAATTAGGACTTACTTTTATGTCAGCTTCTCTTCCCAGGGATGAAAAAGGGTGGTGTCCACATCTGTTCTTTAGATTAAGCGAAGATGTGGCTCTGGTTGGCGCCAGTTTGCATACATCACAAGCTCAATGGTGAGTTTGAGAGACCCAAAGCCTCTAGCAGAATTGCACACCCCAGTGCATCCTCCCCTGGATATCCCAGAGCCTGAGATGGGGTTTCATCAACTCATTGCCTGCTCCGTATGAAATGCACAAGGCTTGTGAAGCTCCCGGCTTCTGGCTTCATTCAGGACAGTGTGCTTGCTTAGAACAGGTCCCAGGCAGGGTGCATGGGCTTCAGGGCATAATGGTGTGAGTCTCCTCCCGCTTGGCATTGCATTGCCTGCTAGACAGTTCCACAAAACACGATGCACCCCAATGCTTGTTTTTCTTTTGGTCTAAGTCAATCATCGAATGTGTAATAAATGCCTACATCAGGTAAGCTTCTGCACGCTGATGCTCATCCCTTAATATGCATTTGTGTGTGTATTTTTGTAGCACAAGTGTACCATGTGTGTGGTGCATGTACACATCTACAGACAAGTGCCTTCAAAATTGTTTTTGTTTTCAAGTAGAAAGAGACAGAAACAAAAGAGATAAGAGAGAGGGAGAGAGAGAATAGATACACCAGGTCCTCTTGCAAATGTGTACAAACTCAGATGATGCGTCACTTTGTGCATCTGGCTTTATGTGGGCACTGTGGAATTGAACCCGGCTCATTAGGCTTTGCAGGCACGGAGCTGCTTTAACTGCTGAGCCATCTCTCAGCCTATACACATGTGTACGGATACATACACCCTGGGCACATGTGTATGGGGGCCAGCAGAGAACATCAGGTGTCCTCTGATAGCAGACTGGCTAACACGTGACCCCCAGTGATTCTCCATTCTTCCCTTCCACAGGCCTGGGCATGGCCGTGCCCAGCTTTTTAAGTGGGTGGTGGGGAATCTAACTCGAGGCAGGCAAGTGCTTGCTTGGCAAGGCTCTCTTACTGCTGAGCCACGGTGCCATCTCTCAGCTCCTCTATGCTTCTCAAGGTGCTTCTCCACCTATGGTCTCCTTTAACCTTTGACCTTCACTCTTGCTGAGCAGACAACAGTGATGGCATCAGTGCAAAATAAATTAGCTACTGGAGACAGGCGATGGGTGTCCGATGCCACAGAAACACTGAAAGGTAGAAGACATGTGTCCCGGGGGTTTGGGCTGCAAGAATGGAGAGAGCAAGTGCCATTACAACTCAGCCACTTAGAAAGCCAAACCTGCCACTGTCTTTGGGAAAGGCCTTTTGGAATAAGAGTGCAACCTTGAGATTACATGTAGACCAGAAGTCAGAGTTGCATGTCCAGCCACACTCACTGCCCCCACCCACAACATGTGCCTGAAAGTGACCAGGAGCAGGCAAGTGTAGGGCTCAAACTCTGGCTGAGTGACTTGAGCCAGCTACTTGACCCCCATCCCTTAGCTTCTCACCTGCAAAACAGAACTAATAAAAATTCTCAACTCAGATGTTTACAAACATTAAATAAATTGAGATCTGCAGTTTGGTATATACAATATTCCACTTAAATAATTAAAAAGCTTTGCGGGGCAGGAGATGGCTCAGTTGTTAAAGGTGCTTGCTTACAAAGCCTGCAGGGCTATCATAGCTCACAGAGGGCTGAGGCTACTGACATCTCCACCCACCTGCAGTCCCCCTATTCTTGGGTATGAAGGAGACCCACCACCCTCTCAAGAGATCTTATGAAAACCAGCACAAATTTTAAAGCATCTTGGGAATCTTAAGAGGTTTGGATAGACCCTGAAACCTCACACCCCTGGTCTGTGGCTCAGGTCACTCAAGGCAGGGAGAGCTTTGCAATTAGCTGGGCCATCTTTTTCCTTGAAAGGGTCAATAACCTGCATGCCCCCAACCACCACACATCCCACACCTGCCTCTAAGACTCTCTGGAACTATTGAAATACCAGAGGAAAGACACATGTGCTCTAATCCCAGTAGAAGCTCTAGGGACTGGTGAAAACAATAGCTAATATTAACTAATTAGCTAATACGAACATGAGGAGGGATATGCTTCCATTATGCCTGCCTTACAAATGAGGAAACTGGGTATCAGAGGTAGTAAGTGGCTTGTCTAGAGAGACACAACTAGAAAGAGCCAGAACCCTGCCTGCCAGACTACACTGCAGCCTCATAGCAGTGCAAGGTCACACCAGGTCCAGGGAGACAAGCAGGGAAGAGTCTGCAGACAGACTAAGGGGTGCAAGGCAGAAGTGCCCCAGAAGTGGACAAAGGGAAAGGAAGGCCTCATTAGAACCTAATTGGAGGAGGAAGCACAATGCAAAAGCAAACGGAGAAATACCAAGGTAAGAAAGGGATCTTTAGGAAAAACAAACAAACCAGGAAAAAATATATATGGGAGAAATGTCCTCTGTAGTCCAAATCCACCGCTGAAATAGCTTTGAATGGGCTTTTATCTTCATAAGTTATAGCTGGCTGCAGCCAACTGTTTGCTCAGTGTGTGGATTGAACAGTTTATTGCTTTATGGATGCAATAAAACTAATGTGATTAAAGGAGGCCCTGACACTCCTGTCTGAGGAATGAGGCCCGAGGCTCCAGGCCTTTCCCTGGAGCCAGGAGGTTTTTGGTTTTTTTGTACAAATTTATTTTGTGGTGCTGGAAATCAAACCCAGGGCCTCGTGCAACCTAGGCAAGAGCTGTAGCCCTGACTTCCTCCCAGCTCTGCTGCCAGAAAATTTTTTTTAGTATTTATTTATTCATTTATTTTTTAATAAATAGAAACTTTGTATGTACAATTCATGTGTTGGTTCCCACTGTTTCCCTCCTCCCTACCCCCTTCCAGTGAGGGCCCTCCACAGTGGGATTGCTGGAATGCTCCATAGAACGGAGGGCTGTGAGTTGTGGGAACAGCAGACAGTCAGTGAGGGGAGGGAGGGAATGCCTCTGAATATTCCCCCACCAGGGTTACAATCTTTCTATCCTCTCTTCCACAAAGTTCCCTGAGCCATGGTGGGTGAGTTTAAGTCTGGTTTTGTGTTGAGCTCTTAGCAGCCTCTGGGTTTCTGCTTTGGAACATTTTGAGTATCTTTGGTGTCTGTCTCCAACACCCTGGCACAGGTTGTCAGGCTCATGGTGGGAGCAGCACTCTTGCTCATCTCTCCACTTCCTCTGTGGTTTCATCTGGGCCCTAGCTGATGTGTTAGGGGTGGTTCATCTCCTGCCAGGGAGTCATCTATCAGTTTTGGTCTTATAGGTAGAGTTCAGTTGTCCATGGTTTTTGCTGCCTTCTGAAAAATAAAAACAGATTCTTCAATGGAGAGTGAAATCAGCATAGGTTAAATGAGACAAGTATTGCTAATTTGGCGAGATTATATTAGGTGTAGCCTCTCTTTAGGCCCATGGTTAGTGGAAACTTCCCCTTGAAATCCAGATTATTGGTCTCCATAGGAATTTTTACTTGGACCCTAGTTCCAGCTAAGGGTTCCTTGCCACTGAGTGAATGGCTTAGCCAACCAGAGAGCCCTTGATTACCTGCCTAGGTTGAGTGACACTATTTCAGAGGTGTGTACATCTTGTCATGCTGGTCACTGTCGTATAGCAGTGTCTCCTGCTTTCTCTCAACATTATTGGCCTATTTCCCCTGGCAGCTCATGTAGCACTTTCCACACTATATGGACTAACCTGGTTCCAGCCAGGTCTTTTGATGTGACAGCAGCCTGTGGTTTCTTCAGCAATAAGGTCTTATCTTTTATCTCCGTGGGTAATCAAGCGTTTGGAGAGAAGCCTCTCTTGTTTTGAGGACCTTGTAGGTCTCTCCGATCAATAGCTCAAGGTGGATAGTAACCCATTTCTGGTAATGGGAGTTACAAGTCAGGGCCAATTGTATGAGGGTCAGGCTTCACCCCACCTGCAATCTGTTTCCTATACTTCTGCTGTGAAGATAATGAAATAATGAGACTGTTTCAGGAATCACGATGTTGACAAGGGTGTCAGCAGATACAGGCGGGAATCTGAAATGAGGAGGCACTAAGAAGCTCAAACTATGAAAGCCATGTTTCCAGGGTAGGTGTAACCTCTGCAAGAACCGAGATACTGGGCCTGAAGGAAGCATGTCTAGGGCAAAGTGAAAGAAGTCTTGAGCATGCTCACATGGAGGAAGCTTTGGAAAGAATCAGAGGAGAATGTTCCTCACCAGCAGAGGAAAGTCCTGTGGAAAGAAATGGGAAGACTCAGGTATATCAGCAAAGATAAGGCCAAGAGAACACTGAGGGAAGAGAAGTGAAAATTAGCACTCACAGTGGAGAGAGGGTGGATTCCAGTAGCTGTGGACTATAGACATAGTCTCTTTAAGAAAAATAAAAAATCACACCTGCAAACTCTGGCAGTGAAGAGCTGTGGACAGAATAAGCGGCTGAAATGGAGCAGATCAACAGTTTCCATCTTCATCAAGGACTTTATATTCCAGTGGGAGAGGAGGGATGGCAATGCCTCACACTATTATATGGGCACAGTTATGCAATTTAAGATGTAGTCATGCAATACAAGTTTGGGCTGTGAGGAATGGTAGAATTTTTCCCTGAACAAGGATGAGAGTATTAAAGGAAAGTTTCAGAGAGGAGGTGAATTTTAGATGGATCTGAAAAAGTGAGAATTCTTCTGTGAAGGAAAAACAAGAGTTCAGGGTTGCCTGGGCAAAGGCCCCAATGCACAAGAACTCAGGGCATTTTAGGAAGGGTGAAATGTGGTGTGGAGGTTAGAGGGGAAACCGGTAGTATGGCCCTGTGGAAACCATGCTGAGGAAAATGGATTTCATTTTACAGGCTAGTAATTCTCAGCCAAGATGTATTTCCCATTATAGCATTGATGTGAACAGAATGACAGTGCCCACTTCTAGTTCTTGACCCACTGAGGACTCAGATTGGAATGGGGAAGTTATGGACCTTTCATGGGGATTGTGGCAGGATCAGAGCCATCAAAGAAACAGGCTGAGGTTGGAAAATCAGCATGGAAGTCATTAAAGGTGTCCAAGTAAGAAACGTAGTAGGCCTGAACTGCCAGGAATAGGTCCAGGCAGAAATGGCTTGGCTGTGTTCATTTGTGTTTCCATTGAACACCCACAATGGACCAGCACTATGTGACAAGACAAGATCAAATCCCAAGACCTGCTGCCCGTCACACCCAGTCAATGATGCAGGTAAAACAACATTAAATAGGATATAAGATTCATTGCAGTTACCTTCTTGTTACTAGAACAAAAGCAGCAGATAGGAGGAAAGGTTTGATTTGGGCTTCCAGGCTCAAGAGGAAGCTTCATGATGGGGAACACACGGCATGAGCAGAGGCTGGATGTCACCTCTGCCATAGCAGGTGGAAAACAGCAGCAGGAGAGTGAGCCTAACTCTGGCCAAAGCAACCTGGCTACTGCACTCCAAAGCTCCCCTCCTCACCCCCAGCTACACACCCCCTCCAGCAAGGCTGTAACTCCCACATTGCCATCAGCTGGGGACCAAGCATTCAGAACCCATGAGTTTACGGGGTTCTGATTCAAGCCATCACAATATTAATAGCTTGACATGGGTTACCCTATTTATTATCCCTGGCAATAGAGGCCTCAGAAGTGCTGAGAAGAGGGTTTTAATTATATATGGTTTCAAAAGAAGCTTTCAGAAGAAAATAGCCCTAAGTCGTGGCTTAAAAAAGATCAGAACCAAGGTGGAGAAAGGGAAGAATGGGGGAAAGTAGGTGGGAAGTATGACAGAACATGTATGAAAGCTTTGATGCAGGAGACAAAGGAAGAGCAAATACGTGGGCCAGAAACTGAGTGTCCTTGGTGTGCACTAAGCCAGGCGCTACCTTCATCACTTACCTGCATCACCAGCTCTCCCTGTCTGTGTGGAGTGGGGGCTAGTGAATACGCACTGCCATTTCAAGTTCAGGCTTTCTATGGAACAATCATGCAGATCAGGCTTGTGTTTGGAAAGGCTGTTCTGGCAGAGTGTGAAGGAAGGTGGAAGGAACACAATCTCGGAAGTAGGAAATGGGCAATAGATTCCCAAACGGCAGAGGGAAAAGTGTGAGAAAGTCTGGGAAAGGAGGTGGTGAGAGTGAATGCTGGCAGAAAGGAAGAGTCTCGAAGGGGCCTCAGTTCGGATTTGGTGATGGGTTGGAAATAGGATGTTTCACAGAGATGTAGAAGAGAGTGAGTCAGGAGTGGCAGGCCAGAAATGAGAAGCGGTGGCTCTGTTGTGTGTCTACTTAAGAAGAATTATCCTGGAGTGATGGCTAGTTTAAAACAAACAAAAGTTGGATATGTGATCCTAGAAGCTTTGGCGATAGATCAGGGATTGGAGGTCATCATCTTGTGTCAATGGTTAAAGCCAGGGGTCAATGACATCACTCAAGACAACAAGTGTAACAAGAGCAGAAGGTTGTGGACAAACTCAGGCACCAATCAATTGCGGGAATGGGAAGAGGAGGAGGTAACTGTGAGGGATTCCAGGAAGGAGTAATTTGAGAGATGGAAGGTAAGCCAGGAGACAGAGGCGCCTAGCCTAAGGAGGTTCAGTGAGGAGGAAGTGGTCAACGGGGCAGGGGCTGGACAAGATGCTAAGAGAGCAAAAGAGAAAGCTGGACGCCAGACCTCTGGTTTACGGGGTGGTGGATGTCTGAAGCTAAGGAATGAAACATATCTGTGTGTTGGGAATATTGCGTGCAAACAAAAATAAAAATGAGAAGAAAAGGGGCCTGGAGGTGGTAGAGCATTTGTCTAGTATGTTGAGGCCTTGGGCTCCATCCCCAGCACCA
>PVHP010025598.1:0-25284 GCA_004024765.1 Zapus hudsonius | reverse complement strand
CTCTGGAGACCCAGGCAACAAGCTTAATAAAATACTCAAGTCTACAAATCTATGGGGAACACACATTCACACTCAAACCACCACAAGTGTTGAGTCTTATATGTTTCATTTTGAAACTTGTATGAATGAACTGATTCTAAAAACCATGAATAAAACAATGGCTTGACAGGGTCTAGAGATACATGTGAGCAACAGCAACATGAATGATATCAACCTCTATTAACATATGAAGTTTATGTTTTAGTTACTTCTCTCATTGCTATGACAAAATACATAACAAAGCCAACCAATGAGAGGAAATCTTTATTTGGCTCACAGTTTGAGGGGCAGAGTCCATAATGGAGTGTGGAGAGAGTCATGGTGGCAGAAGCCTGAAGCAGCTTGTCACATTTCATGTGTAGTTAGGAAACAGAGAGATGAATGCAAAACTTTTTCCATCTGGTTTTATGTGGGTACTGGGGTATTGAACCCAGGGCCTGTTGACTTTGCAAGCAGGAAACTAACTGCTGAGCCCCCTCAGTAGCCCCTTATGAGAGGCATTTAAACAAATCAAAAACTAAATAGAATTAACTATTTTAAAAATACAATAAAAGTGCCTAGGAAGGTGGATCAGTGGTAAAAGGCAAAGCCTGCTAGCCCACGTTCAATTAAAGCCATATGCAAAGGAATGCATTTCTGAGATCTTAACATGCCTTCAAAGGAGAGCCAAGAGAGTCCAAACCTCACGTGCCACTTTGACAGTTTGTATTTGCAGGAACAAGAGACTGTCTCAAAAAAGATAGAGGACAGACACCTCAAAGTTCTCCTATGGCCTGTAGACATTCTCTGTGGTGTGTGTGTGTGTGTGTGTGTGTGTGTGTGCGCTCATGCACGTGAACACCAAAATAAAATATAGGTAGACAGTATTGAGACTGTAGTATATATTTTATATAAACACAAATAGGAAAATGCATAGATAATAATCCTAAAAATCATTTATTGAGTCAAATGTATCCTAATACACAACAACCCTAAAAATTAAAAGGAAGAGGCAGTGATGATGGTTCAGCCTGAAAAACACATACAAAGCATGCAAGAACACCTGAGTTAGAATTACTGCCCAAGTAAAGGCTAGGTGGACATGGTGACGCCTGTTGTCCAGCACTTGGGAGGTGGAGATAAGGGATCTCCTGGGCATGTTGGCTAACTAGACTAGCTGAATCAGTGAGCACTGCATTTAAATGAGAGGCCATGTCTCAATAAATAAGTTGAGTAGATGAGGAAGATTCCCAATGTCCATCTCTGTCTCTCACAGTTACATGGACACACACACACACGTCCCTACACAAGTGAGCATGTGTATACACATGCATGCACATATAAACATGCAAAAAAAATCCCAAGAGAGTAACTGGATTTTAATACAATATTTTGTCAAATAAGAAGTCTTTTATGTAAAAGATATTCAGCTAAATTAATATGAAAAATCCTATTTAGTATGGTTGGCAGAAATAAGAATATTCCATAAGAGAAAAAATAAAGGATTAATAAGTAAATAAATAAACCTTTCTAAGAAAATAAGGTATATATTAAATTTAAGTAAGATCTCATATACTTAGTACATTAGAAAACAGGTTACTAAATAATATCACCTAGAGATAAAAATGCAACCATATTTTCATATGAGCATAATACTTTCAGATATAAAAAGATATTAATTACAAGACCATAAGTTATACTAATAAGTTTATTTGCAGTATTTTATTTTCTTCTGTAATTTTACATCAAAGAACTTAACTTGAATTAAAAAACGCAAACCCTTTATAAGATTCATGTACACATATGTATTTCCATGATAATCATAAAGAAAAAAAAAATTTATCTGTACTATGTAAAAGTCATGAAGCTTTTTAAAAAAACGTTTTTCAAACTAATTACATAAGAAAATGTTCAAGGTAATAAATTATGGTTTAAAGGAGTATGCAAACCATTATATTAATTTTTAAAGAGAAAAAAATGAAAATAATGTCATTTCTTTTAGTAAATGGTGTTTGGCAAAACAGAATGCTAAAGTCATTTTTTATCTTGCGTACTTTTACACAAACATCCAATGTACATAGAATAATACAAACGCCTAGTCCCCTCACCTAGATATAATAAACATTGACCCCCCATCCAATCACATTAATCTGAAACAAACCCTAGACCTTACATAATTTATTCATAAGTATTTCAATGTATTCCTAAAGACAAGTACTTTAAACAACCGCAAAAACGTGTTAACAACTGAAATATAATAAAAGTGTCTCAATAGTATCAAATATCCAGTCAATGTTCAAAGCCCTCATAAGCGTCATGGAGTTTTTTTCTTTTTTCTTTTTTGCATATGTTTTGGTATGAAGGACAACATATGATAGTTGGTGAATATCGCTTAAATATTATATAATATTTAGCAATTTCTCAACCTCTAAGCCGTTAACACCAGGATGCAGGCTGTGTGGGAGGTGATGGCTCCATGGGGAAGCTATGTCTACCCGTCTTGTCCCTGTTTCTGTCCACTAGGTGCCTTGGCACCTCCCACCTGTGAGAAGCAAAGCATCTCCAAAGTGTCCTGTGGCCCATAGTCAGTGGAAATCAGTATTTGACTGCACTGATCTCTCAACCTCCTCCTCCATGCCCAGGCTTTCTCTCTTTTGATTATCTGCTGTAGAGTTTGGGAGGCTTGCGGTGTTGAGTGAAGATTCTGCAATTTACTAATGGCATCTTCCTGGTCACTTTTCCTTTCAGCTTTGGTGTTCTATCTCTTGGATGTGGAGAAGTGGTCGCACCATAGACAGATGGAGTTATTCTTATTTCTCCTGAAGTCCTCATGTTGTATTTCCAATCAACCAAGTACTTTGTTATCAAGTCTTTGGTCTTTCAGATTTGTTTCTATTCCTCCTTATTTAAATGTCTACTTGTTGTTTGTTCTTACTTCAATTACAATGATCTTTCTACTAGGACGTAAAAATAGAGTAATTGTCGGTGGTAACATGTGATGTTTGTATGTGTGTACATTGTGGAATGTTTAAATCAGAGTACACACACACACTTATCCTTATTAAGTACCCTAATTCAGGCTATAATTATCACTCACCTGTTGAATTTTGAAAGCTCTTAATTGTTTTTTGTTCTTCCAGTCATTCCCGTTCTATGTAATCCTTCTTTGAACTGAAGCCAGTGTAGTCTCTAAAGTACACGCCTAAATATGCCAACCAGACCTTTGGGCTTCTGTAAACACTGTATACCCATCAGTGTCCCTCTACTTCCCTACGTGTTGTGAGACAGAGAGAGAGAGACAGACAGAGAGAGAGAGAGAGACAGAGGGAGAGGTAGAGAGAGGGAAGGAGAGAGAGAGAGCACATGAGCACACCAGAGCCTCCTAACACTGCAAATGAACTCCAGCTGCATGCACAACTTTGTGCATCTGGCTTTACATGGGTACTGGGGCATCGAAACCCAGTCTTCAGGCTTTGTAAACAAGACCTTTAACCACTGAGCCATGTTTCCAGGTGATCCATTGTTTTCATAAATCAGTTAATTATCCTACTTCTTCAATATATTTCAGTCTCTCATAAATGGCACAAAATTACTAAAGTATTTGATATATATGACACTTAAGCCTAAGAAACTAGTCAACAAAATTGAATATCATCAAGAAAGAATAAAGGTGGAGAGGGTTTAAGAAAAGACCAACTCTTATTTGTTAAGTTTCATATTCTTGAATATAACCTTTCACTTAAATTTTTGAAGTATAATCTACTTAAATGAAATTAGTTTCTTAAGCTAATGTTATTCATCTTCTGTTAAGCAATCCCCGAACTTATACTGACATATCAATAAGAAGTCTTCAACAATGCCATTAATTAAATATATATTATAATAAACATTTGTCAAATACCACATTTAGAGAGAGATATGAGATAGTTTTATGAAATCAAGCAAGCAATAAAATAAAACTTCAAATATTGAGTTTTTTTTAATTTAAGTGCATTCCTTTCATTATTTATTACCCGAGATAAATTAGTCAATAATCAAAGTCAAAAACATGAAGTGCTTTGGAAATAAACAGGCCAACGAATCTTCTAATCCTTTAACACAGGCATTTCTGTGTCCTTAACTATCCTTAATTGCCCACTTGTTTACTATTTATAAGTTTATAACTTGAATAGGAAAGTGCTTGCATAAGCCTTAGCAGAAAAATATCGTCAAAATTAGAAGTTCTTGGTACCTATGAAATTATAATTTAAATAAGTGAAATTTATCAATGAAGACAAGAAAATTTAGCTACAAAGGGAAAACAGGAACAGAATATCACAATATAAGAGTTTTAGAATGATTATTCATTTAAGATATACAGAAGTGACACAACATTGGTGAAATAAATAAATTTTAGATTTCAGTCTGGTAAACTTCTGATTTACCTCCAGCTTGTTGATAGCATCCATCCAAACCTTTATGTTTTATTCATGTGTTAGATGATCACTATTGACAATTAGCACCAACTAATTCCAGATATGTTGACTTAACAACTCCTTTCATTTACTTAGATTTATTTGATTTACAGAGAAGACCTTTAAAAACCAAACACTTAACCACATGCCTAGATCTAGGAGAGGTATAAACAGGTACACATGTTTGAAAAGGAAGAGAAATTCCCAGCATCAAGTACATTTCAGGCCTTCTGAATAAAAGGATACGATGTATGGCTGATAGACAAGAGATAAAAGATGGATAGATTATTGACAGAGATGAGAGATAACAGAGATAGGTGGTAGATAAATGGCAGTTGATAGAAGTAGCTGATAGATAGTAAAGACAATGCAGATGATGGATAATGAATTATAAAAAATGGATGGATTAGGTAGATGATAATAGATGATAAAGTAAGTAGATGGTGATGATAGATGCCAGGTAAGATTATAAATGGACAGAAGAAAGATGATGGATGGATAGGTGATAGACAGATGATAGATAGATAATAGATAGTTTATAGATAGATAATATAGATAGATAATAGGTAGGTAAATATATAAATGATATAGATAGATAGATAGATAGATAGATAGATAGATAGATAGATAGATAGTTAGATAGATAAATAGATAATAGATTGATCGATAGACAATAGATGAGAGTAGGTGATAGATGATGATGAAACAGATAGATGATAGATAGATAGATAGATAGATGATAGATAGATAAATAGATAGATAGATAGATAGATAGATAGATAGATAGATAGATGATAGGTAAATGATAGATAGATGATAGAAAGATACTAGATAGATAGATGATAGATAGATACAGAGATACATAGATACATAGATACTATGCATAGATGATGGGTAGATAGATAAATAGATAAATGATAGAGATATATAGATGATAGATAGATTGATTAATTGATTGATTGATTGATGATAGATAGATAATAATAGGTGATTGATAGATGATGATGATAGAGACATACATTGATAGATGATACATAGATGATGTCTATTTGGCATAAAATGAGAAATTTAGGCAATTCACATTACTGTTCTAAATTGGGTGTGGTGGTGCACACCTGTAGTCTTAACGCTTGGAAGTTTGAGGCAGGAAGATGGCAAGATTAAGACAAACCAAGACTACATAGTAATTTTGAGACTAACCTTGAACTACAAAGGGACACCTGCCTCAGGAAAAAAAACACAACCCTAAACTAAAAATCCTTTGGTCTACTAATACATATCAATGCTTCTTGAAGTAGTTTTCACTGCCAAAATATATATATGCAGATTTTCAAACCAACTTTGGTTTGTATTCCCTACATATTTTAGTGAACTACATTAAGTTTAGGTAATACTATCACCTAGGTATCTTGTCATCAAAACATAAAAACTCCCTTTTTTGTATTTGTCGTTGAATTAAATTTTTTTATTGTCCATGAGTTACATTGTTTAGTGGGCCAACATTGAGTTATTATCCCCAATTCCTCATTGCCCCCCTTCCCCATCCCCAATCAGCTGTATATCTGCCTCTGTGTGTCGTCTGGATCAGTCCTTGTGGCAGGGGACCATGGATAGCCTAGTACTCAGCCTGGTTCTCCTGGCCCAAGTGTATTGTTACTGAGGGGTGTCATGCCTCTGGATCGTCTCCCCCACCACAGCTCTCACAATCTTTCCAACCCCTCTTCTGCTCAGTTCCCTGAGTCATGGTGGGTGAGTATTAAGGCTGCTTTAAGGTTGTGAGTTTAGGGGTCTTTGTGTCAAAAATCATTGGTTTCTGTCACCCTGGCTTATCCTGTGTTGATTGAATGGCTGTGGCTGTGAGTCCCTTGTTCATCCCATCATTCTCTGCAGGGTTCCACATGGATCCTCCATGGTATGACTGTGGTGGCTCCTCTCTTGCCAGAATCTCAGCTATCGGCCTACAGTTGGTTGGTAGGATTAGATGGGCCACAGCTCTCTTGCTGCATCCTGAAAAATACAAACACAATCTCCATCGAAGAGTGAGATCAGTATAGGTTAACAAATATACACCATTCTGGATTACCTATGCGAGCGACTGATGGGGAGGCTACTAAAAGTTTTTTTTTTAAATATTTAATTTATTCATTTTCAAGAAGAGAGATAGAAAGAGAGAGAAAGAGAGAAAAAGAGAGAGGGAGAGAGAGAGCACACCCGGGGCCTTAGGCACTGGAGGCAAGTGCCTTAACCACTGAGCCATCTCTCCAGCCCTGAATTAAATGTTTTATACATTCTAAGCCAGTACTCCATGGCTGAGCTACATCCCCACACCCTGCTTCCTGAGTAAAGATGAAGGCCTGAGGGGCCTGGAACAAACTGCATTCAAATCTCAAAACCCACACAAACAGAAATTTTTGTTAGAATGAAATTTTTTTTTAGATTTCTTAATATGTTATTATCTGGCACTAATAGGATGGTCGTTAAGTTTTCAATTTCAAAGCTATTGTTTTTGGCTGTCATACAGACAGGAAGCTGACATTTGATGTTAGTTTTGTGTCCATCGGTATTGCTATAGCTCTGAAGGTTATTTGTTGTTTTGGTGGTCTTTGTTTACATTTGAGATGTCTACAGAAACAAAAGCAATCATGTCATTTCCAGTTTTGTTTCTTCTTTCTGATTTGTTAACTTTATTCTTTTCTCTACCTTACTGAATTAGGTAAAATTTTCCATTTGGAAATAACTTATCATTGACTTATTTCAATCTCAGTGGAAAAGCATCCAATTAGTCATAAAATAATTGGGTTAGTTCATGTGATTGTTAATATTTTTATTCAGTTGAAGAAGATTCCCTCTATTCCTAGTTTGATGGTTTCTCCTATAAAAGCATGTTAAATTTTGCCAGTGATTTTTTTGTTTTATTTATATTGTAACTTTAACCCTTGGGCACACTAAAATGTGATTGATGACATTAATTGGTTATCAAATGTTGATTAAGTCTTGTAAGTTAAGAATAAATTTCAGTTGCTCATAGTTTGTTTCTCTTTTAAAATTGTGAACTTAATATATTGTTGAAAAATTTAACTTCCATCAAAGACAGTAGTAAGCAGATTTCATTTGGCAGGATTTATGTCATTTTGCTGTTAAGGCAACATTGGTATTATAAAACTAGAAAATATTCCATATACTTTTATTTCTGAAATATACTGCACAGATATTATACTGTCTATGGTAGAATTCCTCAGTGAAACCAAGCCTTCTACTTTCCACATTTAGAAGATTATCAATTAGGTATTCAATTTCTTTAATACATGATGGGTTTATATGGATAATCTACTTGTATGAAGTTAACAGATTGTATATTTCAGGGAATTGTTCACATCACCTAAGTTTTCAAGTCTATCGGCTGTAGAATGATTGTTAATATTTCTTTATTGTACTTCTATTGTTTGTGACATTGGTAATGATGGCTCCTCTTTCATTTCTGATATTAGTAATTTGTGTCTTCTCTTTGTTTTTCTTACTTTGCTTGCTTAGAGATTTGTCAATTTTATTGACTTTTTTTTCACAGAACCACCTTTTGGCTTCATTGATTTTCTCTACAGTTTTCCTGTTTTCAACTTCACTAATGTTATTGTGTCTTTTAATAAATTTGCCTAATTTTATAAAGTTCTTTTTTGTTTTCTAGAAGTTTAGATTATTGATTTTTTAGGGTTTCTTCATTCCCAACATATGTATTCAATGCTTTAAGTGTTCCTCTGAGCACTACTTTCCCTTTTATGGTTTCTGTTAGTTTGTCCAAAATATTTGAAAAAAAAAAGATTTTTTTCTTCTGACACATTTGTTATTTAGAAGTGTCTTAATTTCCAAATGATATCTCCCAGTTTTTCCCCATTTTCAATTTAATTATATTGTGTTCTAAAAGTATATTTCACATTATTTTTTCTACTTCAAGTTTGGGTATATATGAGTCATAGCCTGAAACGTCATCTCTTGGCAAATGTTCCATGTGGCCTTTGGAAACATGAACTTTCTGCTGCTAGATGAAGTATTCTAGAAATGTCAATTAGGTCCAGCTAGTTGATAACATTGTTTCCTATAGTAAACATATAGATGAATCTTACCTTTTCAAAATATTTTATTTATTCATTTGCAAGGAGAGAGAGAGAGAGAGAGAGAGAGAGAGAGAGAGAGAGAGAGAGAGAGAGAGAAAATGGGTGAATCAGGACCTCTGGTCACTGGAAACAAATTCCAAATGCTTGTGCCACATTGTGCATCTGATTTTATGTGGGTACTGGGTAATCCAACCAGGGTCACTAAGCTTTGCAGGCAAGCGCCTTAACCCCTGAGCCATCTATTCACCCTGAGTCTTACCTTTATATCCTCTCTACCAATTCCTCTGGATTAATTGGTGTGTTAAGGTTTTTCATATATGAAGTAATTCTTTATGCAATTGAACTCATATCTACTATATAATATTTCTATTTACTATATTTGCTTTTTAGTTCTTCTTGAGGCCCGTCTTTTATTGTTTCCTGTACTTTTAATGGGCATTCTATGATTTCATTTTCTCTCTTCTTTTGGAATATCAATCATTCTACTTTTTCTTATTTTAGTGGCCTCTCTCGAGTTTAAAGTACACATTTACAACTTGTCTAAGTCCACTCTCAAATAACAGTGTAGTAATCTGTGTGTAGTATAGGCTACTTTGGACAGGGCACTCACTGTTTCTTTCTCTAATCATCTAGAATGTTCTTGTCATTGATTTCCCCTATTCACACCTAATATCACTTTGTGAGAGACGACTTTTTATTGTTAGTGTGTTGTGGGTCTTCAGGGTTGCCATTATTTTGAAATAATCACCTACAATTGTAACTAAAAATTAATATTTTTTAATTTAATATGTATTTCATTAATATTCTCCATATCTTCATTATATATATATATATATATATATATATATATATGTAAATATATATATATATACACATCTACATCCACATGTACATATATGATTTTTTTGAACTGTACTGGTTGTGTAACTTTAAGAAATTTCTTTAACATGTTGCAAGGCAGGATTACTGATAGTACAATGTGTTGGATTTTATTTGTCTGAGAAAGTTTTGATTTCTCCTTCACTTTTGAATGAAGTTTTGACTTGGAAAAGATTTTTAAACTGATGTGTGTTTCTCTTTTACCATTTTAAAAAAAAAAATATATATATATATACTGTATTCTTACTTGCATGATGACACTTTGATTTTTAACTTTATGAAACTCATGTTAAGACTTCTGACTTACTGGATAATAAATTTGTGTTGCTACAAGTTACCAATTAAGTGTGAATTTTTTCTGGCAATAGCAGGAAACGAATGCACTAGTTCAGGTCAAGTTTTCAATGAACTTTAGCATTAATAGGGTTTAAGAGTTACCTTATCTCAAGACTCAACCTCTCCAAATTCATCTTCATCATTGCTCTCATCCTGTTTAATTGAAAACTAACATTTGCAGTGACATATTTTTATTTATTAAAACTATAAGAACAAAATAAAGACCATACCCCCAATATAAAATATTATGGCTTCAATGAACTTTCACTATTTTACCATTTACCTTTAATTTTTGTCATTCCCTCAAACTTTTTCTTCCTATAACATCAAATGAATCATGACCATATCAGGTAGGGTTCTTTGGTTTCAAGAAAACTAAAATTAAAAATGGGTCACTTAAGTAAAAAACACATCATCTAAAATACATAACAGAGGAATCAAGATTAAGGAATGAACAGCTCTTCAAAAACAAATTCTTCAGTAAGTTGTCCATAATGACTCAGAGTAAATATCAACTATTACTGTGTCTATGCATCTGCTAAAGGAATAAATTTACAGAACAGGGAAAGTGAACTTTTCGCTACTTCCATGGACCCCCACAAGTCCACAGACAGTACGGTAGCTTGGAGCTTCTTAAACATTTTCCCACTTGAAACCCATTTTTGACTGAAACTTTCACATGTCCCAATATATAATACATCTACATAAAATAGATGTGAAAATAAAATATTTAATGATGATAAATTATAAATAAATTTATTTCAAAACAATTCTTTGGCATACATATAGTCTTAACATTTATTAAATTTACACAATAATGAGACAGAGGTGCTCATTTTTAGGCACAGAATTAAACCTTGGAGAGATACTTGATGCCACAAGACATACAAATCTTCAATATTGTTAACATGATAAATGTTTAAATTTTATAATCTCCAATGCTGAGAAGTTTATTTTACCTAAACACATAGTACAGGTAGTAACAAGTATATTTAGTGCCATTTCAGAAATTGTTGAAAATTCTATTTTAAGCTCAAATTTCATTAATAGATTTTTTTTTAAATAAACCTCTGGTCAGCGACTTAAAATGCAATTTTTAAAACCAAGCATTTAAACATAATACAATACAATGATATCCTGATTTGATGCTTCAATTCTGAGGAGTAATTGTAGGAAAATGGTACAAGGCTTTGTTCTCTATAAAGAAACTATTATTTCTCTAAAAGCAGGGTAGTATAAAACAATCTTGCATCTGGACTGAAGTGTTTCAGGCCTTGACCACTGTGTGGTCCGAAGACAAGTGGGCATGTTGTCTGTTTAAAATCAAGGCTGCAGTGAAGGCACACAGTGAAACACAGTTAACAATGTCAGAAACACCTTGGTTTTATTATTACACATTTGATTTTGAATTAATGTTTGGCTGTTGCATGTTCAGAATCCTTTTTACAGTTGCTAAATTTCTCACAGTTCCCACTTTCAGCCATGGTCAGTAATCAACATGGGAATCTGTCCAATAAACTAACAAGCTCACCTTTTTTTTCTAACGTGTAACATATTTATTGTCAATAATTAGATACATTGTATGAGCAAATCTTGTGGTGGTATCTCCATTTCCCTCCTCCCTGTGCCCAACCCACTGGGGCTCCTTCTGGGTGGGCATACTAGATCACTCAATGGGGTAGGGGGTTATGAATTACACAAGAGATACCCATGTTTTTTCTCCTTTGTGTGTTGTTGCTGAGGGGGGTAATGTCTCTGGATATTCTCCCTCACCATGGCTCTTATGCTCTTTCCAGCCCCTCTTCCGCTCAGTTCCCTGAGTCATGATGGGTGAGTTTTAAGTCTGCTTTATTGTTGAGATCCTAAGTGTCTCTGGACTTCTGCTTTGGGTTGTGTTGGGTATCATTGGTGTCTGTGTCCATTGACCTTTCCTGGGTTATCTGACTTGCTGTGGTAATAGGTCTTTCGTTTATCTTGCCACTTTCTCGTAGGTTTCATTTAGGCCCTGGGGTGGCTCATCTTCTTCCAGGATGTCAGCCATAACCCCATGTCTTGTTGGTGGAATTGGGTGCCCCAAGCTCTCTCACTGCCTTCTGAAAAATACAAACAGAATCTCCATTGGAGACAAATGAGACAAACATTGCTATTTTGGCAAGATTCTAATGGGTGTAGCCTCTCTGTAGATCTCTGGTTAGTGGGAGTTTCTCCTTGGAGCCTGAGTTCTTGGTCTCCATTAGATTTTGCCCTGGATCCCATTTCCAGTAAAGGGTTCCTTCTCACTGAGTGGATCTCTTACTCAGTTAGTAAGCCTTTGATTTCCCACCTAGGTTTAGTGCCACTATTACACAGATGAGCACTTTTTGACTTGCTGGTCTCTTTCATATATCAGTGTGCCCAGAATTCTTATGACATCAGTGAGTTTTGGAAATGTTTGATAGTATTTTAAAGGTAAATTTATACCCACCACATAATAATAATGGAATTTTACTCAGGTAACTTGTAAGGAAAATAAAGTGTATGCACACAAAAGACTTTAATGACATTGTCAATTGGAGTAGTTAAAAGTGAAAACCAATTCAAATGTATCTCATTGCTTTGAGATACTGAAATCTGTGCATCCATTCCCATGGAAAACTAGTCAACAATGCAAAGGAATAAAGTATACATATGTACTACCACCTCAGTGAAACTCACGCTGAGTCAAAGAAAGCAACCACTATAGTATATTCTATAATGCTTCCTTTATTTTAAAGCTCATAGTTTTAAACTCATCTATAGAGAGAGCAGTTGCCTGCAAATGGAAAAAAAGGGAAAGAACCATGGAAGAACAGGAGGAAAGAATGACAAGAGGTTATAAGGAATTTTAGACAGTGACACATATCCATTTGTCTTGCTTATAGTGAGGCATTAACAGGTGTACACATATGACTACCTTATCAAGTTATATTCTTTCAATATAGACAGTGTATTGAATATCAATTATACCTCAATACAACTGATTTAAAGCTGGTATCCACTCAGCGATATAGAAGATTGCTTTGTGGTTGGGCATAATTCTAAATTTATCCCTCTATCTTCTCTACTCCCAGCCAACTCAGAAGCAGCTCAAAGATTAAATGGTAGGAAGACAAAACCCTATCAGTCTTGTTAATATCAGAGATATTCACAAGATGATCGATAATATCATTCATTGATATTTCAGAAGGTGTCTGTAGCTAAAAGGAATGCATCAAGAAGAATGTTGTATAGTACTACCCCCTGTCAATCATCACACAGATTCCACTGAATCTGATTTATTATCTGGATTTGGGAGTGGTAACATTGAGCATAAATACATAGTGTAATTATAAAAGAAAAGAGGGTCTCTCCTTGAATAAGTAAATAAAATTAAAAAAAAAATAAGCGCCAGAGAGATGGCTTAGTGGTGAAGGCGTTTGTCTGAAAAACATAAGGACCAGATGAGTTTGATTCCCCAGTACCCATGTAAAGCCAGATGCACAAAGTGGCTCATCTAGCTGGAATTCATTAGCAGTGGCTGGAGACCTTGGCATGCCCATTCTTTCTCTGTCTGCCTCTTTCTCTTTCTCTCTCTCTCTCAAATAAATAAATAAAATATTTTTAAAAAAATAAGGGCTGGAGAGATGGCTAAGTGGTTAAGACAGTTGCTTACAATGTCTTATAAGTCAGATTTGACTCCCCAATACCCACAAAAAGCCAGATATACAAAGTAGTACATACATCTGGAGTTCATATGCAGTGACTAGAAGTTCTGGTGTGTACCTTCTCTCTCTCTCTCTCTCTCTCTCTCTCTCTCTCTCTCTCTCTCTCCTTGCAAATAAATAAATACTCTTAAAAACATGAGTCTGTAGAGATTTCTCAGTGGTAAAAGGTACTTGCTTGTAAAGCCTGATGGCCCAAGTTTGATTCCCCAGTAACCACCTAAAGCCAGCTGCACAAAGTGGTGCATGCATTTGGAATTCGCTAACAGTGACAAGAGGCCCTGTTGCATGCCTACTTTCAATCTTCTCTCTCTCAAATAAACAGTAATTATTTAAAAAAAAGGAACATAAGGGTCAGGGTGTTTTGAGGCAGCAGGAGACCAGGTAAAAACTCTTCAAGGACCACCGACACTTGCCTATAATACCAGCACTTTGAAGGCTGAGGTGAGTGGATCATGGTGTAGATGCCAGCCTGGGCTACACACCACCACCCTACGTCAATAATGAGAATCAAATGATGTTTGTCTTCTGAACTTTCTCAAAAGACTCAGATACATCCTCTGCTGGAGGACATAGCTATGATGACACGAGTCACAAAATGCTAGGAAAGGAGAGGAGTCCAGTTCTACCAACTGCTCCGGGTTCACATAACGCCCGAATTTAAGTGCTGTTCCTGGGTTTCAGATGTTTACTTTGGGCATGGGCTGATAAATCACGGGAAGGCTCATAGAAGTTGAGAAGGAATGCAAATAGTATCTGGAACCTATCTGTGTTGTGTACAAACAGGGTAAAATAAACATTACCAGGCAGAGGACACAGCTCAGTGCTCCAGAGCCTGCCTATCATGTACAAGGCCCTGGGTGCATCCCAGAAACATACTAAAAAATGTTGTCAGCTATGTAAGTCATACCATTTAAAAGGAAGGAGTGAAAAATAAAAATAATAGAAGGAGAGGGAAGAGAGCCAACAGAAAATGAGAGAGATAATGGGGGAAATATAACTATAGGCAAAATTTTTCTGAATGCTTCCTTCTATGTTGTTATTTAATTAAACCACAAATTATTTTTTTTTTAGGTTTTTCCAGATATGGTCTTGCTCTAGCCCAGGCTGACCTGGAATTCACTATGTAGTCTCAGGGTGGCCTCGAACTCATGGCAATCCTCCTACCTCTGCCTCCACAGTGTTCAAAGGTGTGGGGCCACCACGCCTGGCTACAAATTAGATTTTTTAAGTCCACAAAGATGAAACTGTTAAAGACAAAATCAAAATGGTAATTGTAGAGCTTAAAACAAATTAAAGACCACCGTTTAATCCATCCTATATAGACATCACTGCCAACTCCCAAGACCACAAGGTGTTGTCACTGTCCTATGGATATCAGAACTGGCTCTGCCATTATCAATACGATTTGTTATTTGCTCAAATTCTTGGCAAAATGAATTATTTATTCAAAATTCAAGGTAAGTGTACTTTTGGCCAACCATCTCTTAGTGTTCCTTTTGCACACCTTCTTGTTTAATTGTAGAATCTCAACTATTTTATCACAATTACTTTGATGTTTGCATTTCCTAACAAAAAACCTAGTACCTTGAACAGCAAATATGACAATACGTACCAGCGCGTTCTCAAAGCCCAATGTTTGCGCATCATAGAGGCATTTGGATATGAAAGAACCATATCCTTTCCTTTCCATATTGATAGTGAGGAGTTCCCCATGTGTTTTGTAAAATCCCCATCACATTTCCTCAGATGAGTGAATGAAGCTGACTTTGGGAGTAATGTAAAAAATGTGTAATAATGTCTACCCAGAAGAGCTGCACATTTGTATTAACAGAATGGTCAACACGGGCTTAAGCCCACCTCTCACAGATTTCACTACTATTTGGGGCTAGCTCATTGGTTCTAGAAACTTCCTATTAAAATATAAGTGTTCAGGCATAGGATCAGTAGCTTATTAGATTCACATAGAGCAGAATGAGCAAAGCATAGGAATTATGAAGTGTTTTGAGTCCTGAAAGGATAAGAAAAGTGAGTACTCCATTCCACCAAAAAAAAAAGCTTACATAATTAACAGACTCCAGAGTTGAAAATTCACCTAGGCCACTTTTTTTTTTCTCCAGATCAAGCCAACCCTGACCAAATGGCAGAGCTTTCAATGAAAACTTCACCAGTTTCTTGAATTTCTAACATTTGGTAACCTTGTGAAAATGCAATGCTTCCAGTTTCATAAGGTTTTTTTTTGCATGAAACATAAAATTATATAAAGAAATGTTCATAGTTTCAGGGAACTGATTGGAAGAGGGGGTGGAAAGAATGTAAGAGCCATGGTGGGAGAGAATATCCAGAGACATCACTCCCCTCAGTAACAATGCACATAGGGGGAAGAAAAAAAAGAAAAACTAGGCTGGAGAGATGGCCCAGCAGTTAAGGCACTTGCCTCCAGTGCCTAAGGCCCTAGGTTCAATTCCCCAGGACCCACATATGCCAGACCCGCAAGGTGGTGGCCCTGGTGCTCTCTCTCTCTCTCTCTCTCTCTTTCTCTCTCTCTCTCTGCTTGAACAATGAATAAATAAAATATTTTTAAAAAAAGAAAAGAAAAACTGGCTCCCTCTGGTGCAGTTCATAACCCCCTAACCTATGGACAGATCCAGTATTTGCACCTAGGAAGGACTCCAGTGGGTAGGGGACAGAGAGGAGGGAAATGGGGATACCTTCACAAGAGTTGCTCATACGATGTATATACTTACTCATAATAAAGATATTAATTTAAATAAGAAATATTCATAGTTTTGAATGAAACTAAACATATACTTTACAAATGCAAGCACATGATTATTCACACATACACATACATTCGCACGCACGCGCGCACACACACACACACACACACACAAGTAAAAGCAGAACAAGATGCCATCAGAAGATCACCACTTTAACCTTGAAATGAAATTTCAAGCAGGACAGCCATGTCCTGCTGTGTGTGTGAAATGAATATAAACAATAAACAAACGTAATGCTTTAAAAGAAAACTGGGCTGTGCATATTTTCATTTATCTTCACATGAATTTTTATTTGTTTAATTCTGACAGAGGGCTGAGTTTTTTTCATAGACTCAACTCAGAATATGAAGGAAGTTGACAGCATCAAATAAATAGACAGTGTAATGACAATGCAAAATATAGAGAAGTATATGTTTCTAAATACTTGAACCTCGTCATTCCCATGTCAAGAAGGAAGCTGAGGTACAGAAGGGGTATTCACTCTAGGTGGGACAGAGCTCTTTAGAAGATCTGTGCAAGGATTCTGAGATCCAAGACTTTTTTTTTTGTATTTTTTTAAGCTTGACATATTAAGGTGCATAGTTCACATCAGAACTGCTATTCATTTTTGTTTAGTCTAAATTGTTTATACATGTATTAAAATTGAAAAAATAAAGAATACCATTTTTTTTTGGATTTTCAAGATAGGGTCTCGCTCTAGCCCAGGCTGATCTGGAATTCACTCAGTAGTCTCATACTGGCTTTGAACTCATGGCGAACCTCCTACCTCTGCCTCCAGAGTGCTGGGATTAAAGGCGTGTGCCACCATGCCCGGCAAGAATACCATTTTTTGATGTGTGGAAATCACATAAGCCTCTGATTTCAGAGTATATGGAAAGTTTTATTGGAAACCTAAAATATTATTCACGTGAGATGGGGTTCGAGATACTTCCTTGCTACCACAGAGTGCAAGAAACAAGGCAGAGATTCTACTGCACATTATACTGAAAATATTTAATCTGGCCTTTAATGGAAAAGAGTAGGGTCCGCTGATCTAAGACATTAATGTAAATAAGTCCTAAAACAAGTTTTCTACATTATCAAAAAATGTAAATTGATGCATACATGATTTCTACATCACTGATTTCCAACTCTCCAATTTTAAAAAACATATTCATAAAGTTGTGATAACAGTTATTTCCTGCATTTTTTGGTCTTGAGTTGTTCTTGGGTTTAGACAAGTTTAATTTGATTGCATGAACACATTCAAGCAAGCTTAGACAAGAGAGAATTTGCGACAGCTAGAGCTGAACTCTGGAATTGCATCAGGCAGGCCTCGGAGAGGCTGACCTGAAGGTGTCAATGAACTTCTCTTAGCTCCAGCTGCCTTAGAAACAAACCCTCAATAACCCTCCCGGTGCTCCATCATATCTGACATGGTCACTCCTCACAAGTGTTTCCTCTTCTCCTAAAATCAAGGGCCCCGTTTGCTTTATTCTTACAGCATGTTAACTTTAAGGCTGTTACTTTAGATGTGGCTTTGCACAGTCACCGTCTTCTGAACCTGTCAGGTGTATAGGTTAACTGTTTCCTGAGACATTTATTGATCAAACACGCATGTGGCCTTTCTTAACTTTGTGTACTAACTAACAGAGGTATGAAAGTCTGTGATTTGACTTCTCCAAGCATAAAAATCCAATTTCTGGCTGGAGAGATGGCTAAGCGGTTAAGGTGCTCACCTGCAAAACCTAAAGACCTGAGTTTGATTCTCCAGTACCCACATAAAACCAGATGCACAGTGTGGCACATGCATCTGGAGTTCATTTGCAGTGGCTTGAGACCCTGGTGTGCCCATTCTCTCTCTCCCTCTCAGCAAATAAATAAATAAAAATATTTTAATTTTCAATATCCAGTGGGTTGGAGATAGGAAGGAGGGAAATAGGGGTACCACCAATAAGATTTGCTCATACACTGTATCTAATTATCGATAATAAATATTGAAAAAAAAATCCAATCTCCACATCCCTGGGAGTGAACAGCCCTCCATCCAGGACTGGAATCAGGATATTGCCTTTGGAGAAAGCTATTTAGCCACTACCCTTAAAATGTTCCTTCTAGATTTGTAGACATCATATTTTTTTATAAAAAAAATTCAGACCATTGAGACAGTTCATCTCTGGTTGTCCACTTGACGGAATTTAGAATCAGCATGGAAACAAATCTCTGGTCATGTCTCTAAAGGCAGTAATAGATCAGCTCAGTTGCAATGGGAGGACTTTTCCTCACATCCTCACCTTCCATGAACTGGGTTCTTGAACTGTTGTAAAAAAGAAAAACCCAACGAAGCATCCATGGGTGATCTCTCTCTCTCTATTTCCCTGTTGATATGACCATGTGATACTGGCTGCCTGCTTCTCTTCTGTTCCCCATGCAATGACAGACAGAAGCTTCTGGAGCTGTAAGCTAACTTAACCTCTTTCTTTCTACCAGTTACTTCTGGTTGGTTATTTTGTCCCAGCAAGGAGAAAATTACCAATGCAACCCCTTAAGAAAAAAAATTAGCTTAACATTTTCATGCTTGGTTTTACCTATTGTAACCCATTTAAGGAGGCTCAAATTATTTATGGAATGGATGATCCTTTGGGACAGCTAGTTTACAAAGAACTCAACAACCTTTCAAGAACCAAACACGTAAAATATGCAATCAAATAATTCACTATGTGTTTTTATCTAAGTAAAATACAAGTCGTGTATGTATGTGAGGAATGGTATGTGTTTGCCTGAAATAGGTAGGTATCAAAATCAGCCCTCTACTTTGCTTCAGCTAGAGATATTTCTGTTTTAATATGTTGTGTCATAGCAAAAAAAAAACCAACCTTAAAATCGGATTTATAATACCAAAGAAATATTAGTATTCTAGAAATAATCCAAAAAATAATTCAAGGACTGGTCCATTCTGACCCCATAGTGAATACCAATACCCACTGGGGAGGGCCTTGAGTGGAAACGGGGTGAGGAAAGGGATATACAAGTATGAGCCAATGGGAATGGAACCAGTATGCAAGATGTCCATATGGTAAAGTTCATCATTAACAAAATTAACTCAATGAATAGTTTACTTATATACTACTATTTCATTTCTCACGTGCAAAATATAAGAATAAAATAAGTATCTGTGGATCAAGACTCATCTCACAGGTTCTCTACAAATTTGAAAATTCTTGCCTTTGGTGGCCCTAAATCTATGACTTTTCTTTAAAATCAATCTCTTGGGATTGCAGCAGATGTTCAGTGAGGCCCAAGGGCATGAGGCCAATCCTTAGTACCTAAAACAGGAATTAATTACAAAAGGGATGGAAGGAATAGAGGTAGAGGAAGGGGAGGGAAGGAGACTTACACAGCAATCTAAACCAGTATGAATAATACTTTCAAATCCTTACTTTCACTCAGTAAGCTCTGGAGGAAGCCGTGGGAATCATCAGGTAAGAGAGGCTCTGAATAGTGTATGAGGTAGCCTAACTCCAAGACAAATTGTTCTAGCCTGTAACACCCTGTCCCAGTCATTGGTTACTTCTCACACTGAGCTGTTGATAGAAGAGACCCACAAGGTCCCCAAAATAATACAGGCTATGTCAAAGCTCTTGAATACCCAGCCCAGACAAAAAGACCCTATTGCTGAAGAAACCACAGAGTGTCACCACACAACGCAGAGAGACCCTGCTGGATCCAGAATGGTAACCAGCTCCCAGATGGTAGGATGTTTAGTGCTGGAAGGTGTTGCATGAGTCGCCAGGGGAAACTGACCAACAATATTCCAAGAACTCAGAGGTCACTAATGTAAAATAAATACGTGAATGTCTACAAAAGAGTGCAATGTTACAATATGACAAAAATCACCAAGCAGTGCAGTTTTGTTCTTTTACAAAATTGAGTCAAAACCATGACTCATAAAGTAGAATAGACAGGGTAAACAATTTCACAGGAAAACATCAGAGTAAACATTTTAAGTACTGCTTCTACCACTCGTGATTAAAGCTGTATTACTAGTTAGAAATATAAATTTGCAATGTTATGTATTTATTTTCACTTGAAGATCATATATATATATATATTGCTTGGGAGAAATCTCAGTGGGTAAAGCACTCACTGATCAGGCTGGAGTATTGAATTCAAAATCCAGACACCATGTCAGAAAACCTGAAACTTTGGAAGACTTTTGCAATCCCAAAAAACTGGTGCTGGTGGCAAGATGAGAGGTGGAGACAGAGGAAGTTTCTGGAAGCTTGTGGTGAGCAAAGCATAGCACAGCAATAATCCAGACAGAAAAACTCTGCCTCAGATGAGGTGGACAGGACAGACTGACCTGAAAGTCGTCCTTCATTTTCACAAATCTGCTGTTGCACACACGCACCTGTGCTCACACACACAGGTACATTCACAAAAATAAATATTTTTTAAAAATGCATTTTAAAATAAGTATAGTATAATTTAACTCAAGCCCATTGAAGGCTTCAGGCTTATACTTCATTAATAAAAATGAATACTTCAGTACCAATAACATAATGAAGTTAACCTAAATTCAGCTTTTTCAAAAAGATGTGTTTCTACTTATGTATTTTTTCCAGAAAAGAAACAAGGTCAATTAATTAAGTAGCTGCATAGATGTGATAGATATTTTACACTAATTTACATGATGAGCATAGAAGTTTGGCCACAAATTATATCACAGTTTTTAAAATAGAGAATGGACATATGTATATTAAAAATAATGAAATCTGTCTTCTTTGATCAGAGTACTAAAATATCTGACAACAGTAATTGTATGTCTATTCACATAATCTCACTTAAATGTATCCATCTCCCTCTGACATAGAAATAACACAATACAGCATTATTCTTCCTAAAAGAAACTGAGGATATGAAAGTTCACCATATGGGGAAATAATAACATGCCTACAAAAACTAAAGGAGAAGCGCTCATGATATGACATTAAATTCTAGATCTAAAGTTGTTCTGGGAATAGTTATTTGCACTGCTGGTAAATTTCATATTAGAGGTCCTAGTCTATCGAGGACTTTCCTCTTATTCCCATCATAAAAAAAACACCACAAACACATAAAACAAACACTTCTCTAAATACAAAAATCCTGTCTTGGTCTTCAAATATCTCTGTGTTTAAAGTGCCCACATGCTTCCCCCACCTCTAATGAAATTATATATATATATATATATATATATATATATATATATATATATATATATTCATCGTCATCTAACAATTTATAGCATTTCCTGTTGGCTATATTTAATTGTACATTTTATTCAAGAATAGTTTAAACCTGATTTTTTACAATAATAACAGTTGATTGTTTTGGAGAATTTAGATACAGAAATTCTGTGTGAATGGTTCATGAGTATTATTTTGTTAAATCCAACCATATGATAATATCGAGCTGAACTTGAGATATTTAAAACAATTTTTCTTTTGGTGTATATTTGTCTTAAAAATCATATAATGCATTATGAGTAATGTAGGCTATATTAATGGAAATACACATCCTGTCCTGACTATGTAACTTTGTATTTATAATTAACCATTCTTCACCTGTCTTTTATAATAAAAGTATTTATGGTAAATGCCCAATGTTGACACAGTGTACTTATCATGTTTCTCCTCACAAACATTGTTCTCACAGATATTTGAAATAATGCAAAATGTGTGACTTAAATTTTGGAGATCATTAGTTCCTTTTGTTTTAACTTTGACTTTATTTTTTAAGTGGGCATGCAGAGATGAAGGTATCATTCATTCTGATATTTTTTCCATTACATTTTGTTTTAATTGATACTTATCTCCATGCTCATCCATAACTGGCAAAATTAATTTTTATTTGCAAGCAAGGAGAGAGAGAGTATGGTCATGCCAGAGCCTCCAGCCACTGAAAACAAATTCCAGAGGTATGTGCCACTTTGTCCATCTGGCTTATGTGGGTACTGGGGAATTGAACCCAGGTCCTTAGGTACTGGAGGAAAACGCCTTAACTGCTGAGCCATCTCTCCAACCCATCACAGTGCCTCTCTCTACCATCAAACTTCCTCCCCAATATCTTTCCCCTTCTGTTCACATGTTACATGGATCCTTTCATCCTTCCCTCACCCCTCTTTCAGCAGATCTCTTTATACTTGTTTTCAGTTACCATTCTATCTTTATAAGGATTACCCAAACTCCCCCACTCATTGTAGCTACTTCTAGACACAACTTAGGATCCATATATTAGAGAGCATCCAGTTTTCATCTTTCTGAATCTGGCTCAGTTCACTTAATTCTTTACATGTCTATCCATTTCCCTGAAATTTTAATAATTTTATTAAACTGTGCCTCTGAATAGAATTGCATTGTGTCATATACCCATTTTTATGAACATTCATCTGTTGGTGGGCATCTAGGCTGATTTCAATTGTGAGCAGTAATAAGAATGAATGGTGGGCACAGTGAGCTGGGTAACATTTTTATTTTGTTTTGTTTTTGTTTATTTATTATTGATTTATTTTCTTGAAGAGAGACAGAGAGAATGGAGACACTAGAGAATCAAGCCACTGCAAATGGACTCCAGATGAATGTGCATCTGGTTCTACATGGGCACTGGGGAATCAAACAAGTGCCTTTAACTGCTGAGCCATCTCTCCAGTCCAAACACAATTAAATATATAAAAATGATTAAAACATTCTGAAAGAAGAATCTTCAAATTAAAAAGAATAATAAATTTTCCAGGTTGGTGTGTCACTCAGTGATACAGTATATACCTAGAGTGCAGTTGGCCCTGGCTTCAATTCCATGTACTAAAAACACAGAAAAAAATCATAATAAAGCAAATATGTGAAAGAATTTCTTTATACCAATTTTAATAAGTTTATGATTATTTTAAAAGTATTATCTTTTAAAAATAAGATCCTGTTACTGAAGAAATCACGGAGGAGGATATCCAACTGATCAGGGATGGGGAGGGGGGGAATTCGGGAATTCGGGATAACAACGCATTGTTTGCCCACTAAATAACGTAACTCATTATGGACAATAAATATATATTTTTTAAAAAAAGAAATCACAGAAAGCCATCAATCAACATCGAGAGACCCTGCTAGGTCCAGAATGGTATCCAGCCCCCAGAAGGTAATTAGTGTAGTGCTGGAAGGCGCTGCATAAGCTGCCAGGGGAAGCTGGTCAACGACAGCTGGAGTAAACAGAGACCACTGGCATGAAACACAGTCAGCTACCATGAGTAGGCTGACCACACTTCCTACTGGGAGAGAATAGCAAACCAAGAAAGGAGCACTTATGCAAAGAATGAGCCAAAGCCTGGGGGAGGCAATCAACAGCTTTTAAATTCGGCCAAATATTCCACTTAGTGAGGGGGAGCCCTTAAATGGAACTGGGGACTTAGGGCGATATGCACTGGGAGCCAGACTCTTGGGCCCCCAGTGAGAGATGCACTATGAGAACGATTGAAGGAGAGGCTACTAAAAATAGAATCTATCTAATTCAGAAATGTGTATCACAGTTAACCTATACTGATCTCACCCTCTGATGGAGATTGTGTTTGATTCGTTCAGAAAGCAGCAAGAGAGCTGTGGCCCACTCAACCCTACCAAAGGACCACAGGCTGAATAGCTAAGATCCTGACAAGAGATGAACCACCCCAGACATACCTAGAGGATCCATATGGAACCCCGCAGAGAATGATGGGATGAATAAGAGACCCACAGCCACAGCCAATCAGTCAACACAGGATAAGCCAGTGAGACAGACACCAATGATTTTCGACACAACCTAAAGCAGAAGTAAAAAGACCCCTAAGTTCTCAACAATAAAGCAACCTTAATACTCACCCACCATGACTCAGGGAACTGAGCGGAAGAGGGGACAGAAAGATTGTGAGAGCCTTGGTGGGGGAGAATATCCACAGGTCCCCCTCAGTAACAACATACAAGGGCTGCTGGAACCAGGCTGACTCCTAGGCTATCCATGGTCCTCTGCTCCAAGGACTGATTCAGACTGCCCATGGAGGATACACAGCTGATTGGGGATGGGGAAGAGGGGCATTGGGGAACTGCCATTAAATAATGTAACTCATTATGGACAATTATATGTATATATAATTTTCTTTTCCATGCAATGCATTCAGATAACTTCAGTTATTCTAATGCAAAGTAAATATAAAGAGATAAATATATTCAACAGACTAATTACTTACTGCAATTCCCACTAATGGTGAATTTGATCACATGACTAAATTACTAATTTAGCTTCTACTTTCTGATGCATCTTGAATGTCATATGCATGGCCTCTGGAATACCGTAGATGATCTCTGCGTTTCTTCTCTGCCCTTATATTACTACTGCCTAAAACTTTCAATTAATCACACTCATTTAGTTAAAGCTTTGAGGTTTGGTATAAAGCAGAGAAGCAAACCACATAACCACGATGACACAATCCAACGGGTCATTGGATGCTGTCTCTGCTAAAGAAGCAATTCTTCAATGAACTATGTTCAGCGTGCCCTTCATAAAAGTTTCTTTTAGAAAGGAAAACAGTTTTCTGTGTCATGTTTTAATGGCATCTCATATTGCAAAATCTAGAGAGGATAAATTTTCCACTCTTTTTAGTGAGATTTTCTCTTTACATTCTTGTTTGGCAAATGTTTTATTCATTTTTCAATGAATTATTTTTTGTATATATACTCAAAACTTCAAAGAACTCCTTAAAATCAGCTTATTGCAAATAGAATTGAATTTCATATGCAAGAGGACTGGAGTATAGCTTGGTAGTTAGAGTGCTTACCTAGAATCCACAAAGCCCTGGGTTCAATCTTAAGTACTGCATGAACTGAGTGTGTTGGAGCACATCTGAAATGTCACCACTGAGGATGTGAAGACAAGGAAAGGAAGGAAGGAAGGAAGGAAGGAAGGAAGGAAGGAAGGAAGGAAGGAAGGAAGGAAGGAAGGAAGG
>PVHP010025597.1:0-25402 GCA_004024765.1 Zapus hudsonius | reverse complement strand
TTGTGGATATATGATGAAGTGAGCCAGCTGCTCTTGCCATGAAGAAGCTTCCCCAGGAATCTGTAAGCCTCAAATAAAGCCTTCCCTCCCATAAGTTGCTTCTGATCAGGTGTCTGCCCCAGCAATGAGAAAGTAACTGCAACAATGGCCTAGACAGAAGAAATGAATTTTGTCACAGTTTCAGAGACTAGAAATAAAAAAAAAAAAACAAAGTATTGGCCCATTTGGCTGCTTTTGGAGCCCCTTTCTTGACTTCTCTACGCCCACCATCTCTCTGTGTCATCAAGGGGTCCATGTTCACAACATCTGTGTTCTACTTACTTCTTCACCAGTCACATTGGATTAGACCCACCACATAATCTTAACTGACTTTACCTCTTTAAAGACTCCGTCTCCAAATGTAGTCCCATAATGTGGCTAGGACTTACACATTATGACTTGGGGATTCAATTCAGTACAAAGTAGAGACAAGTGCAGAATCAGACTCAGCTGTGACGCAAAACTTACAATTAGACAGGAAATTTACATAACTATGAATAATATGTTAAAGACTCTTAATGGAAAAAAAGCAGATATGTAACCACAATCAGGTCACATAAGCAGATAGATGAAACCAAAAGTCAAGGGAAAATGCTAGAAGTCAAAACTACTGATACAGAAATGAAGAGTGCTCTTGTTGAACTTATTACTAGTTCCAATATTTTTGAGAGAAGAATAATTAGCTAAAGTGAGGTCAAAAGAAAGCCCTAAATTGAAATGCAAAGAAAAGAAAGAAAAACATACACAAGAACCATAATTTATAAAAAAATACACCCAGAATCTCAGAGAATGGAGAAGAAATATTTGCAGTAATACTGACCAGGCCTTTCCAAAATAAACAGCTGACATGAAACCCAGATCATACAACTCCTAGATATATATTCAACATAAAAACAAACAAATATTCACACAAAAACTTGTATGCAAATGTTGATAGCAGTATCGTTCAAAGCAGACAAAAGGTAGAAATAACTCAAATGTCTATTAACGGATAACTTAAATGTGGTGTGATGGTTAGGTTTTGTTGTCAACTTGATCTTTTTAATTATCTTAGGTGGGTTTCTGAGGATGTTTGCAGGAAGGCAGCCTCTCAGCAAGGGGCAAGATGTAAGGAAGCTCAAAGGAGCTAGAAGTAAATATCCTTTCCTGTGTGGGCAGTGTAGGAAGAAAATTCGGAAGCCATTAAGTCTGGAATAGGGCTGTAAAACCCACCCTAAGGCTATATAAAAGGGAAGAAATTCTCTCCTTGACCCTCCTGCCTGTTTGCTGTTCAGTGTGTGGTGTTAATGATGGGTTTTTCTCTCTGCTTGGACCTGTGAAAGGGGAATAGTCTCTTTCACTTTTATGGGACTTCCCCTGAATCTGTAGCTTGAATAAATATTTTCCTCCCCCACATTGTGCCTGGTTTGAAGATTCATCCCAGCGGTGTGTCACTGACTACAACACGTGGTATATCCAAACAACAGGATATTACTGTACAATTTTATCAAGCAGCTGGTACATGCTATGAAAATGAAGAAACCTTGAAATATTATGCAACCTAAAACAATATAGTTTATTGCCCACCAAAACTAGATTATATGACCCTATTGCTGAAAACACAACACATTTAGGTTGTAGGACATAAAGAAAATAACCTGGAGCTGAATCTCCTCCCTGCAGGCTAGCTTTCTTCCTACCAGAAGGTGCTCTGCAAGCTACTGGGGGAGAAAAGCCATCAACAGCCATACCCAGCTGTGGTTTCCGTGAACTCCACAAATGACCTACCAGGCAAGTAATATATGCTCACTGTACAACCATGGTATAAACTTTGTGGGAGTAACCAGCTGCTTTTTGATTAGATGTGAGGTCCACTCCACAGGAAGAAATTAGTGCCTGGTTCTGTAAACCTGGCCCAAAGTCTGTGGATGTGGATATGGGCCATAGGGGGAAAACTTACTACTATGGGTATGCTCAATAGACAGTGTGTCAAACTGCTTGCTAAATACCTATATTTATTTCCATAGATTAATACTGCTTGAAGCCTTTATTGAAGAAGATTCTTACTATAATGAACAGAAGTACATGCAGAAAGGGATAGTTTGCAAAATTGCTGAGATTAACTCGGAGCTCAGCCTCAAACAGGCTATCTAAGCCATCCATCCAAGGCTCAGGGAACTTTTCAGAGGAGAGGGCAGAAGAATATAAGAGTAGATGGATGGGGTGGAGGGCAATCTTCTGGATATGACATGGTTATCAGGCTCACAGTTTCACGTCAGCTGTTCAACCTGTCAATATTTCACCATTGACGGGGGAAGCATCCATGAGGTCCCCACCTCCCAGAGGAACTAGAGGCAGCTAATAGCTGCTGGGAGAGGAGGATGTCTGCTACTTCTACAGCAAATAACCTTTCATCCACTATCATGCAAGTAACCTTAATTTAATACAATAGGTAAAAAAAAGGTATGAAGTAAATTGGGGTTAATGGGGAAGACTTGTGCTAGTGGGAAGGGAGGGGATAAGAGGATAATTGGGGGGAGAATAAGATCAAAATATATTATATGCATGTACAAAAATGTCAAAAATTAATACTTTTTAAAAAATACTGTTAAGTAAAAGAAGCCTGACACAAAAGGTCACGTACTATATCATTTCATTTATATTAAATGTCCAGAATAATTTATAGAAAAAGAAATGAGATTAGAAGCTGCCAGAGACAGGGAAAGAAATAGGTGAGGAGTGACTGCTAATACATACAAAGTTTCTTTGTGGGTTGATGGAAATGTTCTAAAATTTAATGTGTTGATTGTTGCCCAACTATAGGAATACAATAAATCCATTGAAGTGTACATTTTAAGCAGGTGAACTGTATGATATGCAAATAACATCTCAGTAAGTCTATTATAAAAATATAACTAGAGAAAAACCATCACAACAGTTTCTATTACTTGGAGATTAAGAATGGTTTCTAACATAGAGCAGAGTTTTAGGCAACCTTTCACCTTCTAAATCATAAGGAAAAGCGAGAATTTAAATTTACAGCTTAGGCAACATCAACCATGTATATTATGCAAAAACTACCAAAAGATAAAGGCAGAATTATATTCAAGGTTTAGGAAGAAATATAAATGAATGATTTTCTTCTGTATAGTCCACTACCAGTAAACATTTAAAAAAGGGAAGGAGATCCAGACCTCCATATCAGTTCAGTGTTCCCAAAACTTTAGTACAGATCAGAAGCTACTGGTGAGTTTGTTAAAATACAGTTGATTGGATGTAACCAGAGTGTCTCAGAAGGACTGATGTGTGGTCCAATAATTTGCATTTCTAGCATGTTCCCAAGTGATGGTGGTACCAGGAGCATTCTTTCAGAACTGTCAGGCTTCAATCATGAGAGACTCCAGATTCACAGAAGTCAAGTAAATTTCCCACAGTGACTCAGACAAGGAGTCAGCCTTGTTATCCTTGCATAATGGCCCACCAGCCCTCCCATGGCTCTATGCTTTTTGATACTGAATGCATAAAGTAATATTACATGTATCAGTTACTCTGTCACTGCTGGGTCAAAATGCCTGATCAAAAGCATCTGAAGGAAGGAAAGGGTTTATTTTGGCTTCTTGTTTTGAGAGGGAAGTTCTACTACAGTGGGAAAACATGGCAGGAACACACCAGCAGGCATCATACCACATCCACAGCAAGGAATAGGTTGAGTATGGCAAGTCGGCTGTGATGACTTTAAGGCTCAACTCCAGAGACACACTTCCTCCAGCACGGTTCTACCTCCTGAATTTTCCAGAACCTTCCTAAACAGTGCTACCAACTGGAGATTAAGTATTAAAATACACGTGTCTATGAGGAACATTTCACATTCAAACCACGACAGTTTGCTCTGACCTACACAGACTCATGGACATCTCATGATGCAAAATTCTTCAGTTCAACTTCAAAAGTCCCCAAAGTCTTTACCAATTCCAACACTGTTTAAAAGTGTAAAGTCCATGAATAGATCCATGGTCCCCTACCACAAAGACTGATCCAGACAGTCCACTGAGGAGGATATCAAGGATATCTAGCTGACTGGGGATGGGGAGGGGGGACAATGAGGAATTGGGGATAACAACTCATTTTTGGCCCACTAAAAAATTAACTCATTATGGACAATCAAAAAAGTCTAAAGTCCAATATCTCATCTGAGACTCCAAGCAGTCTCTTAACTGTGAGCCCTGTAAAATCAAACCATAAGTTACATACTTCCAACATGGCACAGAGTATACCTTCTCATTCCAAAAGGGAAGGTTGTGAGCATCCCAAGGAAGGATTGGACCAAAGCAAAACCAAATCCTGGAGTTCTATGTCAGTATCTGGATTTGTGATGAAATCCTCTGGACTCCAAAAGGCATAGGTAACTCTGCCCCTCCAGCTGTGTTGCCGGTAGCCTCTCTCAGATCCACATTGAGCTTGTAGCTTTGAATGGCAGATGTCTTCATGGTCCTGACACCTCTAAAATCTTGGAGTCATCATTAAAACATATGGTTCACCTTCAGAGCTTTATAGTGTGTTCACAGGGCCTCCTGCCAGGGAATTTGACCCTGCCTTACTTTGCTTACCTTGGTGGCTCTCTGGAATCATGGTGCAATATTTCATGGCTCCCTATATTTTGAATTTTTTATTCTTCTGAAGCAAGTACAACATGGATGGAGCTGCCAAGTTTTACTCTCAGCTTGGGATGAGGTCTGGCCTTGGACTCCAGAACATGAATCCCTGCATGCTGACCTTGGGAAGCAGAGACCTCCTTCAATACTCTTCATTCCTTTCTGAAGAATTGGTCCTTTAATGAGTTGGGTCTTTCCCACAGGGCATCCTTTTTAACTTTCCAGGGCAGAACAGCTGGCTTGTTAGAACGGTGATCATCTCTTTCATGATTGTAGTTGAAGTGGCTTCAGTCTTGGGCCAACTTGAATTTACTTACTTTTTTTGTGCCATACTTATTTCTCTCAGCCTTCTGGTCTTCCAAACTCTCACCAGTGGCCCATTAAGTTCTGCTTATAGCATTGTAAGGCTTCTCTGGTCCAAAGCTCCAAATCTCTCCACATTTATCCCATAAACCAGTTCCAAAAAAAAAAAAAAAAGCTAGAATTATATGGTCAGGTTTATCAGAGCAACAACTCTACTTTTGATTCCTATTTGGTGTAGCAGTTACTTTTTCATTTCTGGGACAAAAACCCAACCAGAAACAGCTTAAAGAAAGAGAAGGTTTTTTTTCTGCTTATAGTTTCATAACAGTAGTGAAAGTATGGCAGGATCAGACAGCTGGTGTCATCACATTCACAGGGAAGAAGTAGAATGAGCAAGGCAAGTGGGACTGGGCCCACACCCAGGGAGGCCCTTACTCAACAAGGCTCCACCTCCTAAGGGTTTCCCAATTTTCTCAAACAGCACCACTAAGTGGGGGTTAAGTATTCAAACACATTGGTCTATGGGGAACATTACACATTCAAACCACTGCAGTGCAAAATGTGATCTAGGCAAGGCTTCTAAACTACCTAGGGAGTGGACTAGGATTGTCTGACCACCTTACTCACATGCTTCATTTGAATTAGTCAAATAATCCCAACATCCATTTACATGAGAATCAACCATGGAATTTGGAAACATTCAAATTTTACTCTTAGCTGATATTCACTCAGTATTCATACATAAATATAAATTATATATATATGAATATGCTCATATGTAAACTTGCTCCATCTATTCCAGTAGCTTTCACCTCGAGTCCACTTTAGTATAATCTGGGAAACTTTTTAAAAATCCCAATTCTCAAGATATTTCTTTGACTAATCAAGTCAAAATCTGTGGCTATGGGATGAGGTATTATGGCTTTATCTAAGAACCTATGATACTGAGCATATTGTTGTGTTAATATATATAATTCTAAGCCAATAAAAAATGTTAAAAAAATTAAGCTGGGGCAAGGGGGCTGGAGAGATGGCTCAGTGGCTAAGGCACTTGCCTGCAAAGCCTAACAACAATGGTTCGATTCCCTAGTACCCATGTAAGGCCAGATGCACAAAATAGAACATGCATCTGCAGTTCATTTGCAGTGGCTGGAGGCCCTGTCACACCCATCCTGTCTGTCTGTCTCTCTCCTCTCTATCTCTCTCTGCTTGAAGACAAATGAAGTATACTTTAAAAATTGAAAAAAAAAAGGTCTAAACCCAATTCATACAGCTCTACTACTGACTGAACAAGGCATGACTGGTCTAACAGATGAGAAAACAACTTATGAATGATCTTCTTTGTAAGTACCAAGTAATCATCAATAAAGTATTCACTGCTTCTCTAAGCGATTTAAACTGTGCCACTAATTTTCCTGTACATGAACCAGCCATTCCTCTTCTTTGCTAATTTACTTTGACTTCCGCAGAACCATAAAACATATAATCTGCCCTCAGATAATCACGACTTCTTTCTAGAACTGCCATCATTTATATCCATAAAATAACCCACCTCATACTTTCATACTTCATTTTAGATCATTTCATAAACTCAGTAATTAATGCTCTAGCTTAGAGTTTATAGTGTCATGATGTGCCCTGATATATTTATTCATTGGGTTTGCATTTCTATTCATATCATAACTACATCCAAACTGCACCTGGAGGTTCCCCAGATCAGCAGTCATCTGAAGTACACACATCTTATTTTTACTTCATGCAGAGCTCTAAACTTTGAATGAATGCCTACAGACACTCCAAGCAGTGTGGAACACATAATAACCCCAACAATTATCCCGTGTGTCTATCTGCTCTAGAGGTAATACTGTATCACAAAGTCAGATAATCTGGGGGTGGTACCAGCATCTGCATTAATTGACTTAAAGGACAAAAAATCAGCAGTAATAAATACTTATTCTGCTCCACTCACCGTTGCAAAGAAATTCATCAGGTCAACTAAACTTGCTGCTGTTTTTCACTACCTTACCCAGCTCTGAACTCACTTAGAAGATGTAGCTAAAGGCTGGATGATGATCATTGACACTCCCACCTAGATTCTCAACATACAACTCTAACTGCTGTGATTCCATTTGCGTTGGATTTTGTGTTAGTCAGCTTGGTGTATATCATGAAACACCCGAGGCAACTTATTTATAAGCAGAAAGTGCTTATTTAACACACAGTTGGAGGTTTCAGTTCAAGATTAAGTAGCCTCATTGGGGGCAATGGTGGGCAGTGTGGAGTGTGTGACAGAGCAAATAGCGTACATCATGAGCCAGGAAACTCAGAGGGAGGAACTTTAAGAGGACTGGCAGGGTCTCACAAACTCTTCCCATAAGACATCACCTCCCAAGAACACCTTTTAGGGGGCTTTCCCCATACTCAAATTCACCAAAAAGCCCATGAAGCTTAAATTTCAGGGCCTCTTAATTTGTGTGGGCTTTTTCCAAAGTCCTGGAAAGTGTCCTAAAGATTTCTATCTGTACATTGTGTTTTTTTTTTTTCCTTGAGGTGGGCCTTCCCAACTTGTATAAGCATTAGGCCCACAAATTCTGTCTCCATCTGAAACTTGGCCTAATCAAATTTGTACATTAGCAACAGAGAGAAAGAAATGCCTGGTGTGGTGGATATGTTTTTAACATGAATCCAGTTCTTGTCAGTCACACAGTATGAAACTTTGGTGGTTTAGTTTCTAGTGCTTGATTCTGATTGACAGCATACATTCAGTGATCCAGGACCTCAAGGGCAGGCATGTCTCAAGAACTTTCCAGTCATGAGTTGGAGGCAAAGGCTTACATCAGATCAATACCAAGTCTGACATTTTAAATCTCAGGGCTGTGGCTTTCCCAGAAAGTAGGACTAAGGAAATGTAAGCACAACTACAGTAAGAATAAGCTGCCCATTTCCCCAGGTCATTTGAAAAAACAGAGAAATATTTTTATCCTAGAAAATGCAACAAAAACAGCAATGTTCAACAATTTAAAACATCACAGTACCATAAATCTATGGGGAGTTATAAAGTGTTTTGATAGTGTGCTGAACTTTATTGCCGATAAGAAGATTCATTCATTTGGGATTCACTGATGCATTAATCAAACATTTGTTGGTTATATTGCCCAATATTATTCTACATATTGTGCATATTGCAATATATACAATAAAGAAAAATCCCCACCTTTATAGATCTTAAAGTCTACTGGAGAAATGGAGTGTAAGAAGAAAAATTAGTTGAATACATAACATGTCAAATAGTTGTAAATATGGAGGAAAAAAATAAAGCAAATTGGGGAGTCTAATGAGCGAACATAAGCCAATGACACATAGTACAAATGTCTTCCTATGATGTGGGTCTCCATCAGAGAAACATAATAAACAAGGGTAGAATTAATACGGACAGCATAATTCTATAATCCTAGTGTTAGCAGTACAGCTATATAAAAATCCACAGATATCTCTTGAAAGCTTGCCACATTTACCAAAAACATGTGGTAGGAATCTTGGGCTTTGGAAAGCAGGCTCTGTGTTTTCTTCATGAGGGGGGGATAGAACACAGGTGAGCAAAGGGGCTGTGATACCAATGGAAGAGCTCTACTCGTTTTTGGAGAGGACAGCCACTGGGACTTTTTAAAAAGAAAGTGAAAATAAAACTGGTATTAAAAGTCCATATTTTCTAGTGTTTACAGAAATTAGACAGGTTCAGCTCCTAGCAAGAGAGCAAGTGCTCTGTAGAGATCCAGAAACAAACAGATCTGCTGTCCACAAATAAAACCAGTTTTCCCTGAGTCAGGGTCAGCAGGAGTCTCCAGTCTGGCCTCTTTGTCAAGAAACTTCTATGTTCTTGTTAGATTTAAATTTTTTATTGCTATAAGAAAGGCTTCTGTGCAATATTTAAAGAGAACTGTCTGGCAAACGAATGTCTGATGTTATGTTAGAAAGCATGCCATAACTCGTCAGTTTCAACCCTGCCTTGCCATATTCCTGTGGATTCTGATGGAGATGGGATCCACTGCACAGGGGGGAGAGGATGGATGTAGGAGGAACCCACAGAGGAACTTGAAACAAGGGATCCCACTGTAACAAGCCAGGACACCATGTCAGAGCTGCTGCAAGGTATGCTGAGTGAGCAGTGAGCCTGCAGAGGTTGATGAAAACATGAGTGTTAACTGCACACAACTCCTTCTTTCCTGTGCAGTCCTTGAAGTTCTCTGGTGCACTGTGGTGGATAATTCCTGACTCAGGGAGCAGATTCACTGCTTTCTATCATTTCTTTCCTTCCAAGGAACACCAGTAGGGCATCTGGATCATATCATGGCAATATCATACTATTCTTGGCCAGCCAGAAAAAAAATCAGGTCAGCTTCCTAACAATTTCTATGCCAAATCCATTTTCCTAAGTGACTATTACAACAGAGGTCTTCTGCCAAGTTCTCCTAGACAGGCAGATCCACCCCTTTCCCTGTCCCATGACCAAGTCCATGGAGTGACTGAGCCCCAGGAATGCACTGGTCCCCACTGCAAAAGAGAGTCACTGCCTTACCACTATTATCAGTGAGGAACTGTCCTTACAGCAGGGCCACAGGCACCATCAAGTCTGCCTTTACTTCTAGATGGAGTCACATGGCTCTGGGCTGCATAGCAGGCAATAGAACCAGCACTTTAACGACAGAGCACCAGCTGAGGTCCCTTGGCAAATCCAAGTGTCTCTCCTTGGATAGCCCAACCATGCAGTTCATTGAAGAGAGCTCCCCCAGAAGGATGCTCCAATCAGAAGAGAGGAGACCCAACAGTAGCTGAAGCCACAAGCATCAGCAACTGAGACAGATGTGGCTGTTGGGGCTATTTTCTCTTCTGGAGGAACATACACGAACAAGCAAGCTGTAGTCAGAAGGTCCTTCTCCCGAGTCCATTAGAGCAGTCTCTGTTTGCTACCATGAAAAGGGGCCTTTCTCATGGGCCCTCCAGAAAATGGGGAAAGAGGATCTTTTTGAATTAAAATAGCTTGTGGCAATGGAAGACAAGAGAAGTTTTGTTGAAAACCACAATGACAACTAATTCTGCTGAAAATATAATAGACACTCCCTTGGTTTTTCACCAAAAAAGTTTATTACTATGGAATTCAGTTAGTATTAGAAGTCAACTGGATTTACAAGATTTGACTATTATAGGGTGCTCTGTGGTCGCTGATGGAATTTCTGGAGTAAGGTTTAAAGAATATTTAGGGCAAAGATCACCTCAATTTGCCTGACCACATCCAGTGACGTGTTTGTGATAAAACATTGAAGTAGACTGTAGTGAATATGCAGATATTCCATTTAAATGAAATATGTACAAATATATGTACATAAATCTATTTACATATTTGTGTGTATATCTAATATAAGTATCTAATATATGTATGGATGACTATCTATGTAACTATGTATTATTTATGTATCTATGTATCTATCTATCATCTATCTATCTATCTATCGATCGATCTATTTTTTTTCTTTGTTTGCATATGTGAAGGCCAGAGGACAAACTCAGATATGGTTCAGGTACGGCTCCTCAGGCAACTGTTCACCCTTTTTTGAAACAAGGTCTGGAACTCACCAGGTGGGCTACACAGGCTAACCAGGGAGCCCTAGCAATCTTTCCGTCTCTACCTCCCCAGAACTGGAATTATAAGCATGCATACAACCATGGCTATTTTTACATTGGTTCTGGGGATTGAACTCAAGTAATTTAAGGGCAAGCATTTTGCTGACAAAGCTAGCTCCCCAGTTCTGAACATAATGGTGTTCTTCATTTGAGAAAGAAGTCACACAGCCAATATCTTCTAGTTACCATTGTGAAGATAGGCTCATAGCCTTGGAAAAGGACTCCTTTGTGGTAAGTGAAAGTGGTTAATGAACAAGATACACCAACTCTCGTGTGCTACAAATCACGATTAGAGCCCATCTGCTAAGTTCAGGTAAAAGACATGGCAACATGTCTACTTAAACCAATTTGATTTATTTTAACAGCATGTCTTCCTTGCCAGGGAGAGAAGAAGGCAGAGATAATAAACATAATTTCACTTGTTAAAGTACTGGCTTTTATTTCAAGTACCTCTTTGCACTGAAAACTGGCTGGCAGCACCTGAGAAGAACCCGTGGAGCAAGTGGTAGTGAGCAGTGACGCAGCCTGGGCAATGGTCCCCCACTCACAAACTTCCCTCAGCTTATACTTGCTTTTGACACAACAAAAAAAGGAAGCATATCTCAGCCACGAGACAAAAATGCTGAAGAGCAGCAAAACCCACACAGGACAAGTAACATGCCCTTCTCTTCTCAAATACAAAATTTTCAGAAGTATGATCCCCAGATCACTGTATTGTTATCACATACATGTGATACTTTGATATATGCAGACATCATGAAGCTATTAAATAAAACTAATTTACATATTGATCCCTCACCCTTACAGTAAGAACACTTAAAATCCACTCCCAGAACCCGTATTACTGTTACTGTGGTCACCATAGTAACTTACTCTACCTGTCTAACTGAACCTTTGTACCTCTGGCTGATGTGTCCCCACTGTCTTCATTCCCTACTCCTACTCCTCCACTCTACTCTCTGCCTTTATGAGCTCAACTTCTTTAGATTCTAACTATATGTGAGATCGTGCAGTGGTTATCTTTCTGTGCCTGGCTTATCTCATTTGGTCCTCTGGATTCATCCATATTGTTTGAAAAGACGGCATTTCTGAAGGTACATATTTACAAAGAGTCAGACGCATGGCTCAGAAACAAAGCTTAGATGCTCACTGAATCATCCAGACCCTGGCCCTAAACGGCCAGTGGTTGAACATAATTTGCCCCGTGTCTCTCCTCAACCTGTGTGGGCTCACCTGGAGGGCTCCCATGTCCCGCTGCAGCTGTGGCGATTGCAAAAGCAGAAGCTGGTGAGACAGAGCAGTGGGCGTTGTCAGCTACCTGACCTGGTCATGCAAAAAGAAAGGAAATGGAATAGTGAGGCTCACGTACAATACTCTTGCAGTAAACTTGCTCACTTGAATATCTGTCCTGGATGAAGGTTTGGGCCAAATGCCCCATACCACGAGGCAAACAGCAATTGCACTTTAGGTGCATAAGAAAGAAAAACACAAGTCAAGGCAAAAACTTGCACATGGTTATTCATGGTTATTCATTATTCACTATAGCCAAAAAGTAAAAACAATGAACCTTCCATCACCTGGGAAATAGATAAGCAAGAGAATATGCTCAGTCTCTGAAAGGAATGAATACACGCCATAACAAGGACCAGAAAAGATTCTGCCAGGTGAAAGAAGCTAAGTACAAGGTGTCCCATACTGTATGATTCCACTTATATTAACCATCCATAATTGGCAAATCCCACATAGAGATAGTACTGGGGAAGTCAGGAATGGGGAGAGCTTGCTGATTGGGAACAGGATTTCTTTAAGGGTTATGAAAATGTTCTAAAATCAAATAATGATTATGGTCTGTTGCCTTCATTTTCCAGAACCATCCAAATAGCAGGTTGATCCATAACTGACCTGAAAGCCCTAAGGGGTAATATCCATCAAGACAAAACTGACCATAGCCTGACTCAGACCCTTATAGCTTCTCTCAGAGCCAAAGGCTAGTGACCACAGCTTTCACCAGGTTGGCTGAGGACACAAACGAAATGTCCATTTGAAGCGCTGAACCTTTATCTTTTACTGAAATGCCATACCAGAACTAGAACCATGATTATGAGAGACAATAAACGTCTTTACAGGGCCTAGGAATGTAGCTCAGTGGATACAGTGCCTGCATAGCAAGCAGGGAGTCCTAGGTTCAAGCCCCAGAAGGGCATAGACTGGGTGTGGTGGTGTACTACTGTAATCCCAGCAATCAAAAGTCGGAGTCAAGTGAGGAAAGATAAAATTCAAGGTCATCCCTAGCTGTTTCAAAAGAAAAAAAATTCCTTTACATTTTACTGGGGTTACTTGTAGTGAATATGGTTTTGCAATTGTATAGAATATGGTTTTGCAATTGTATAATTCTCTCCTGTGATTTGAAATACCTGGCTTGGAGAGGGAGAAGGTAGACATTTCAAAGCAACAGATGAACACTTCTGAACAGGAAGGGCAGATCAGACAGCAAAACATCATTACCTTTATGCTGATTGTCTCTGCTCCAGTTAGAGGGACACTTGTGTTTCAATACAAATTACAGAACCATACATCACATTTAAAAATAATTTCATGCTGTAAAAATGTACCAGATTCTTCCATTAACCATACTGGTAGGATCCCATGCAACTGCCCCTTATTATGTATGAAATAGCATTATTCACAGGGTCTCCTTAAACCTGCTCATACAGATTACATTGGGGCTCGTGGTAAGTACTCAGAACCTACTCATATTTTGGTAAAGGTGGCACTAAGATTCCTAAACTAGCCATCATCCCAGAACAGGAATTTTATTCACATTATTCTACGCAACATGCATTGCAACGAGGGAATCAAACAACACCAGACAGACAGATGGTGGAGTTGCTTAGCATTTATTTTTCCATCCATTGCCCTAGGTGACCTCATTCCCTTCCAATTAATTTTTATCACTGAGACTAAATGTTAGATTGAGAATGCACGAGTAAGGAAAAGAAAGCTCTAGAAGCCCAGAATCACTTTTCTATTTCTGAGCCCTTACCTCCAGGCTGGCGATAGCGGAGGTGCCGAGGAGTTGAAGGGGACCTGCAAGGTGACATTTCTGTGGCCTCTGCTGCAGGGGAGTTTTCCACTCCTGCTCTGTCTGCTGCTGCGGACTCCTGGATTGCTGCTACTGCTGCTGTTGCTGCAAGACACAGGGGTGACAACCAAGGCATGGTTAATGAAAGCATCAAAAGCTTCCTGTCGATATCATACATGGAAATGCAGAAGTGCCTAACAGATTTTACATTAGTCTACATGTTTGAAGGGCTTCAATATGCAATCAACTGATTTCTCCTGGCAGAGTACTCTTCACAAGCTAAACAAGGATCTTCTCTAACCCAGTTTAGGCCCCACTGACCCTACTGAATTTGCTGGCTGACTCTGTCCAATGCAACAGCCGGTATTAAAAAGAACAGGTGAATTCAGAGTGGTTGGCTCTCTTAGAGTAGAGATAAAGGACTTTAAACCAAATTGGAATTAAAATCAGCACTTGGTCCTTCTTTGCCACATCTGCCCCTTAGGGTAACCAAACCTTGAATCTATCTACAGGCACCGGGAAGCTCAGGGGAGTGAGGGATGGAGGAGGCTCAAGGTCTTTACTGTCCTACATGGCATTACTAAATAGTAAATATGTATTAACTAAAGTTAAAGTGATATGTCAGTTCCCCACCTGCACTAGTCACTTTTCAATGCTCAGTGGCCACTCGTGGATAGTGATGAAAGCACAAATACAGAGCACTTCCATCCTCCCTCAAAGTTCTGCTGGGGAGATCAGAGCTAGAGCTCCACATAAACAGGAAGCCAATGGAAAGACCTCTCTCCCTCCCTCCTTCTTTAACTCCCTCCTTCCCTCCCTGCCTTCCTTCCTCCCCCAGGTATTGACCCAGGAACTTGTATATATCACACAAGCACGATCAATGAGCTACACCCACCGCCCAAGTAGAAGTTTCTTCAACGAACTGTGGACCATTTCAGAGGATCAGAGGCTCTACTGCAAGCTGACATTCAAAGAATGGAAGTCATCTCTCTGGGGCCACAGAACTTGGCTACTGCTAAGGACATTTCAAACCCCTTCCATAGACTTCTTAACCAGGAAAAACAACAATTTTGTGTATATTCTTCCAAAGAAAAATATTTTAAAAATATTAATAAAGGCCCATAGTTTCTCCTTTTCTTTTGCCTAGGGCCTTTAATTCAATCCACTGATGAAAACGATGCACATCCTCTGATCTTATATTACTCTGGTCAGCAGAACTATTTCCCTTTTTGTTCCACTGGAGACTTCATAGAAAACAACTTTATGCATGCATGTTATTTACTCTTTTAGAAATATGGCCACAATTTTGATCTTTTGAAACTCAAAAAGGCTGGAGAAAGGAAATGGCTAGAATCTTTCCTTGAATGGCATAATTAGAATAAAGCTGGCAATGATACAAGATGCAGACAAAAAATATCAGTGCTTAGCTGTTAGTTTTATTATTTTCTAAATAGCGCCTTCAAAATTCAGTAATGGGAGGCATCTGTTCGGGGAGGCAGAACAGCATAGCAAGTGCACATTCTTGGTTTGTTTCAAACATTCATTCATCTGAGGCGAATGAGAAAAATTGTAGTCAGCAATTCATTAAATCCTAAAAAACAAAAACAAAAACAAAAACTTCCCAGTGAGAAAACTGTACAGGACCTCCCTGTCCTGAAAGGTCAGAAAAGTCAAAAATAGCAGGTAAGCTGCCAGGCACCTACAGAGAAGATACCATGTCATGGATGAGGGGGTGGGGGGAGCAGTTCCTTCTGGCTTCTTCACTTTCAATCAAGCTCCATGCAAACAGCTTTTCCTGCAAGATGAGTGGGCAGATGTGGGCTCAAAACAAATGCTAAAATTGGGAGCACTTTCAGCCCACAGACAGACAATTTCAAACTAAGAGCACAGAAACAGGCACTGGTGTGGTGGGCTGCACAGCCATACTTAGGCCTTCGAGAGCAACTATTGAAAGGACCCCAGTGTAGCGAGAGGCACTTTGCTTCTCCTTCCCATCTGTCATTGGCTTGGTTTTCATCAAGAATCTATCACTGGAAGAAATCTGGGTCTGGTTTATGTTTGCTTCTTAGAAACACCTGGGGTTAGGGAAAGGTCTGGATGTCCCAGTACGGGAAAGGAAGGCACTTGTGGCTGTTGGATGAACAGATTTAGAAAGTAAGTTGGAAGGAAATTAAATTGCATTACTTTGTCCCTTAAAAACTTCATTGTCTTGGCTATTATGAATTGAGCTGCTATAAATATAGTTGTATAAATGTTTCTGTGTCGAGATGTGACATCTTGTGGATAGATGCCTAGTAGAGGGATAGCTGGGTCCATTGGTAGTTCTATGTCCATTCTGTTCAGGAGTCTCCACACTGCTTTCCATAGTGGTTGAACAAGTTTGCAGTCCCACCAGCAGTGAATGAGGATTCCTTTTTCCCCGCATCCTCGCTAGCAATGATTGTTGTTGGTTTTCTTTATGATTGCCATTCTGACTGGGGAAAGGTGGTATTTCATTGTGGTTTTGATTTGCATTTCCCTGATGCTTAAGGATGCTGAGCACTTTCTCAGATGAGAAAAGGCCATTTGTGTTTCCTCCTCTGTGAATTCTCTGTTGAGATCAGTGCCCCATTTTGTGAGGGGGCAGTTTGCTTTTTTGTTATTAATTTTTTTGAGTTTTCTGTAGGTTCTGGAAATTAGGCCTCTGTCTGAGTTGTAGCTGGCGAAAATCATCTCCCAGTTTGAAGGGGGTCTATTGACTCTGAGAACGATGTTTTTGTCTGTACAGAAGCTTTTGAGTCTGATCAGGTCCCATTGGTTAAGTGACTGTTGCACTTCCTGGGCTACTAGAGATTTGCTCAGGAAGTTGTTCCCTACTCCTATCTCATGTAAGGTTCCTCCAACTTTTTCTTCCAGGGTGTTCAGGGTTATAGGCTTGATATTGAGGTCTTTGATCTATTTGGATTTGATCTGTGTGCATGGTGAAAGGAGTGGGTCTAATTTCATTTTTTTGCATGTGTTTATCCAGTTTGTCCAGCACTATTTGTTGAAGATGCTATCTTTGGCCCAGCATACATTGTTGGCACCCTTGTTGAAAACTAAGAAGCTGAAATTATTTGCATTGAAGGCTGGGTCTTTGAGTCTATTCCACTGGTCAGACTGTTTTTCTGCCAATACCATGCTGTTTTAGTTACTATGGCTTTGTAGTATGTTTTAAAGTCAGGTGTGAATGGACAGCGAAACTGTGGTGTATTTACACGATGGAATTTTACTCAGCTGAAAGGAAAAATGACATATCGAAATTTAGGAAAAATGGTGACTTCGAGCAGATCTTACTAAGTGAACACTCAAGAGAACAGAGAATCAAACGCCGCATATTCTCCCTCATATGCAGTCCTTAACCAGGATAACCGTAAACTCTACACAGACTAGTAGAAAGAAGTGAGAGGTTATGAATGAGGGGTAAGGGATGGGGGGAGGGTAATGGCTTAAGCAAGAGGCTAAACCAAATTAGGTTCAAAAACATAAATCCTCACGAGCATACTGTAACCTATTGAGCAAGTAGTGGGCGTCGACTGGCAAGAGGGGCCATGAGTGGTAGGGGAGAGAGTCTAAGCCTGTGAATAATTTGATCAGTCTGACAACCCCTGGTTCCAACCACTGGTTTCTTCCCTCATTGAGCTGTTGACCAAAGCGACCCATGGGGTTCCAAAAACAAGACAGAATTCTGTCAAAGCTCTTGAGTGCCATCCCCAGGCCTGAGGCAAAACCCTGTTGCTGAAGAAACCACAGAATGCCATAGATCAGCATTGAGAGACCCTTTAAGGTCTGGAATGGTATCCATCCCCCAGAAGGTAGTTAGTGCTGGAAGGCACTGCACAAGCTGCCAGGGGAAACTGATCAACAACAGCTGGAGTAAACAGAGACCACTGACATGAAACACAGTCTGTGGCATGAGTAGGCTGACCACACCTCCTACTGGGAGAGAACAGCAAACCAAGAAAGGAGCACTTGTGTAATGGAGGAGCCTGGGCCCGGGAGAGACAATTGACAGCTTTTAAATTCAGCCAAATTTTCCACTTAGTGAGGGGGAGCCTTTGTCTGGAACTTGGGATTCAGGGCGATAGGCACCAGATCCCGTACTCTTGGGCTCCCAAGAAAAGATGCACTATGAGAGCAATTGACAGGGAGGCTACTAAAAATAGAATCTAGGTAATCCAGAATTGTGTATATTTGTTAACCTATGCTGATCTCACTCTCTGATGTAGAATTTTTTTTGTAGAATTGTTTGTATTTTTCAGGATGCAGCAAGAGCTGTGGCCCATCTATCCCTACCAACCAACTGTAGGCCGATAGCTGAGATCCTGGCAAGAGATGAGCCACCACAGTCATATTGTGGAGGATCCATATGGAACCCTGCAGAGAATGACAGGATGAATAAGGGACCCATAGCCACAGCCATTCAATCAACACAGGATAAGCCAGTGAGACAGAAACCAACGAATCTCGACACAAAGACCCCTAAGGTCACAACATTAAAGCAGCCTTAATACTCATCCACCATGACTCAGGGAACTGAGTGGAAGAGGGGGCAGAAAGATTGTGAGAGGCGTGGTGGAGGAGACTATCCAGAGGCATGGCACCCCTCAGTAACAACACACTAGGGCCAGGAGAACCTGGATGCATACTAAGCTATCCATGGTCCCCTATCACAAGGACTGATCCAGATGACCCATGGAGGAGAATATCTAGCTGATTGGGGATGGGGGGGATCGGGGAATTGGGGATAATAACTCATTGTTTGCCCACTAAATAATGTAATGCATTATGGATGATAAAATAAACTTCATTGTCTCACTTATTTTGAAGGATATTTTCTATATATCTTCTTTTTCTTCAAGCCAAATAAGTTTTCTTGCCAGAACATATTGCAACATTGGCATTATCTTTGCAAGGAAGATGAACTTGGACAAAATGAGTATATTTTTTTTCAAACTGAAACTGTCTAGATGGTTGGCAGTGAGAAGACCTACATTCTCAGTATGGCCTTCAGGTGCAGAGGTGACATTATACAAGGAGACTGTATAGGGTTAGGTGCTAAAGTGAGAGGCAGAAAATGTATCAACTGTGGGCATGGGATTCTTATTCAAGTTTTCCAACTGTTTAAACTGTTAGCATTATGCAAAGCACATGCACACATCTTTCAAATTAAAGATAGATCAAAGTCTTCCTTTTCCTTGCCCAATGGAATTTTTAAGATTCCACACAGAAAGCTGAATAGAACAGAACGCTGGGCTTCTAGATACTACCTGCAGGCCTGCACACACACACACACACACACACACACACACACACACACACACACACAGAGAGAGAGAGAGAGAGAGAGAGAGAGAGAGAGAGAATTGTTAGACTGATGCTATGGTGTTCATCCATGTCTTCCGTAAAGCTGTTCATGAACGTTATTGCCCATCTATCAATATACGATAAAATAAAACTAAGTCTATGATTCACTTGCTTTACCTCTTCAGAACATGATCATGGCCTTGATTCTAAGCTTTTGAATCATCATTGATTCTCAACAGCCCAGAAAGATGCATCCGCACAACCATCCTACTCTGAGCTTTCAAGGTCAATCATGTAATTGGTTACATCCCTGTGTTCATTCTGTCAAATAAGAACTTCAAAACCAAAATCAAGAGACTCCAGAAATATGCCTTTGTTCACAAACTATTAACCTGTCCTCACATAACTTTTCACCCCTTTCCCCCATTGCTTGATTTCCTTACCAAGTTTATTTTTAATCCAGTTGTGTCTGACTGTGTATCTATTTGATGACCACCTTAAATGTTTTTAGGGATAAGGTAGCAAATAGATAGATTAAAATAAATTAGAAGCAAATACAGAAATAGAAAAGAAATAACGACATGAAGAAATGACCAGGACAAACTGCTTAATGGAAAGATTAAGAAGGGATGTATAACAGTACAAATGAGAGCCAAGGTGGGACACGTCAGCATGGGGTGATGTCAAGGGGCTGACATTTCTGGGGTAGAACAGGCTCTGATGACTCACTAAGAACATGGGCCCCACCTGTGAAGCACCTTGGTCATTCCCCATGCCCCAGAGGTAGCACAGCATGTAATAATGACCTAGAAGTGCAAAATGAGTATTTTTAAGCTCTGAACTAACTCTTGAAAATATAACTAAATCATTTGGGGGCAATAGAGTGAGAAACAGAGGCATAAAGCCTTCAACTTTAGCTGATTCTGTAATGGTTTATCACAGTTCCTCTTCACCTGCTGGCCTTAAGCCATAATCAATGCTGCCGAGTGGTAAACTGGCATAGGCCACCATCTGCGCCTACGGCCCTGCCCAACGACTGCATGGACAGGTCTTAGCAGCCTGTTAGCATCTTCCCTCAGGAGCTTGATCCAGCTTTTCTCTCATTGATCAGAATCACCTCTTAATCTGGTTTGAATGTGTCCTGAAATTTCATGTGCTGGAAACATAATTGAGCTGAGAGGTAGGACCCCTAGAAGGTGACTAAGTCGCCAAAGCTCCACCTTCAGAGTTCAATGCCATGATTAAGGAGTTGGTTTGCTATAAATGGACGAGTTTAGGCCTTGTCCCCTCCTCACTCTTGTTCATGCAGTGCCTTCTGCCCTGGGGACCCAGCAAGACCCTCACCACATGTTAAGCAAATTTGCTGTTCACAGAGAAAGACTCAGTCTCAGATATCTGTGGTAGCAATACAAGACAGACTGGCACCCCAAATCCAATTCTCTCCCTAGCTGACTGTTCCAAGGAGAAAGCTATTCCTTCCTACAGCATCTTATACAGCATTCCATGCATGTGGAAGAAGCTGCCCAGGACCATCTGTGCCCAGGCTTCAGCTTCAACTGTGTCGAGGGTGGTGGCCAAAGTGCTGTGCTTCTGCCCAACTGACTAATGGGGAGCATGGCATCCCAGGGAGCAGAGGGCAGCTGGGCCAGAGCCACTGGAAGGAGCATATGTGTTCAGATTAACATGCAGAAAGGAAGAGGCTTCACTTTTCTCTTAGAGAAAAAAGTTAATATCTATACCACCAGGTGTTACCCGAAGTAAAATCAACCTCTGAAGTTCATTTTTTAAAAAAGAAACATTCTCACCCAACACTCACTAGAATGGTGGAAATTTAAAAATAAAAGAAAAAATAGCAAGCATATTTAGCAAGTGGAACCCTTTTGCACTGTGGAATGCAAAGAGGTACAGCCACGATGTCAAAATGGCACAAGTCGGGCTGGAGAGATGGCTTAGCATTTAAGGTGCTTGCCTGCAAAATCTAATGACCTGGGTTTAATTCCCCAGTACCCACATAAAGCTAGGCACACAAAGTGGTACATGCATCTATCTGGAGTTTGTCTGCAGTGGCTGGAGGTTCTGGTGCAGCCATTCTCTCTCTCTCTCTCTCTCTCTCTCTCTCTCTCTCTCTCTCTCTCTCTCTCTCTCTCCTCTCTCTCCCCTCTCTCTGCTTACAAATAAGTATTTTTTAATGGCATAAGCCATCTAGTCAGCAGCAATGTCTGGCTCTCAGAAATAACAGTCACTACCAGGGTGCCTACCTTATGCTACCATTTCTGCCTCCGGGGGACACACAGTACTTGCTCAGAGAAGAGATTCTCTCAGAGCAGAACTCACAATTCCTGTGACACAGACCTTATTCTGGACCCAATAGGAATTTGAGAATCTAGACTTTTCTCCAGATTTCTCCTATTTGTGGCAATCCAGTAAGGAAGAGGAAAGAACCTATCACATCCTAGTAAGCTCCCAAACCTCCCAGGACTCTGTTCTCTGGAGTGGGTGTGGGCTGACCTAAGCCCAAGTCATTCCCTCCATGGAGATACCCAGGCACTGGTGTTGAATGGAACCCCAGATGCACCTGTCAGCTTCTGGCAGCCTAGTCATTCCCCCAGAAAAAACCCAGCATGATTTCTGCCAAAGCTTGTTGTTCTAATGACTTTTTAATTATCTTCCCCCTTTCTTCCTCCTTAGATGCTAATTTGTCAATGAAAAGAACTTCTTGTGTGTTTTTTAAAAGGTGCCACTTTGGATGATAACAACCACTCCAGTTAAAATTCCATGAAGTATTTCACTTGGGGGAGCATATTTATATTCACAGAAGGAAATAGCAGGTAGAAAAGCAAGGGTGTGCACCTTCATCTCAGTGATCCTTTGTGACATCTGGACACTGACTTCTTGCCTGATTTTTATATTATCAATCAATGTCAGTTATTGTACAGAAGGAAAAAGCTCTGCTAATGTGACTATGAAACTGTGTTTATATTCTCCACAGAAACACTGGGTTTTAAAAGCAACAAGAATCACCCCCCTCTAGCCCCATGTTGGACCACACTAAGTGATATGTCAGAACACCCTCACTTAGCTCCCTGAATGTTCACTTAACAAACATTCACTCACTGCTGAGTCCTGACCAAGACAGGGGCAGTGTTGCAGGGGTTGGGGGAAGAGCCAGGTGAATAGGCTGAACAAGGTCACTGATTTCATGGGGCTTATTGTATAGGGAAAGACTGTGCAGGAAAGGAAGGACAAGTACAACAGCCTGGAGTTGGGATCGACCATGGAGATTCAAACACAAAGAGTGACTCCAGCCTAGGTGAAGGAGTGAGGCAAGGATCTAGATCGGAGAACAGCATCCATGTCTTGTATTGTCTGAAGGCTGTGTGAGGAAGAATGTACTTTATTCTATGTGTCGAGAAGTCATTAGAGAATTTAAGCTGGAAACCACATGATCTCATTCACGTATTTAGAAACCATTTTCAAGTTGAGTATGATGGCTTACATCTACAATCACAGCACTAGTGAGTCTGAGGCAGGAGGAATGCTGTTGAGTTCAAGGATATCCTGGGCCACAGAGTGAGACACTATCTCAAAAACAACAATAGCAAATTAATGACAAAACGTTTTATCTGTGTCATGGACCATTAGTCCTGCCATTGCTTTGATTTTTTTCTCCCTATATGTCTAATATAACATGGAGCATGGAGCATTCCCCCCTCCCCATCCCTACAACATGACTAATGACTAATCTCTTCAACCACCATAGTGCTCCAGAGCTAGGTCATCTTCAGCAGGAAAATGCTGGAGCAACAGTCCTTCGTGCAGTCCGATGAGGTGGAGGAAGCTTTGGGCCAAAGTTCCAGACAAAGTGCCCACAACTCACCTCTGTGTAGAGCATCATGCTGGGTTAGCCAACCAACCTTTACCAAATTCCAAGAACCTTCCAGTAACATCATCCAGATGTGCTATTCTCCTAAAAATGACTAGCTACAACTAGCTTTTGACCACAGAGGGTAAGGATACCAAACGCTGCTCTTTTCCTCAAGGGCTAGAAGCCACTGGAATGGTCTTTTGATTAACCAGCCGTTGTATCTATCTTACTTTCTATATAGAGGTAGGAAAGCTGTAAAGAAAAGGAGAGTTGGTATTTCAGAGGAATAGTAGAGAAGCAAGCACCAGCAAGTGTGGGCTATCCAAAGGGGTGTTGGATGGTACCTGTAATAGTTTCATCCAGGTGTCCCCCATAAACTTAATGTGTCCTGGATGCTTGATCCCCAGCCGATGGCAGTTTGGGTATTGGAACCTTGTTGGAGATATGTTGTTGAGGTCAAGCTTATGAGTGTTATAAACCAGCTTCCCCTTGCCAGTGTTTGGCACACCTTCCTGCTCCTGTTTGCAATGCTGTGGTGGAGGTGATGTCCACTCTCCGCTCATGCCATCATTTTCCCTGCCATGATGGAGCTTCCCTTTGAGTCTTTCAGCCAAAATAAACCCTTTTCTCCACAAGCTGCTGTTGGTTGGATTCTTAAGTTAACTACAACAGTTTCCCTTGAGTTCTTCATTGTGGCTTCTTACACTGATTCCTGTAGGTTTTATCTACACTCTCTCCTTCAGATCCTGGGTTCTGCTCTGGAGAAGAGAGGCCTATGCTAAGGTGCACACCTCACCTGTATGTGGTGGCGGGGATGCAGCAGGACTTTGGGTAGTAGTGGGGCTGCTACAAGATGAGGATGTGGTCAGATCCAGGGCTCCAGTTCTTGAGTTCAAGGGGGAAGTCAAGGACAGCTTTCTGGCCCTCACTGGAGAGGATGTTCTGGACACAGCCAGTGGTGGTGGGGAAGAGAATTTGCGACACAGACGCGGGGATTTTCCATCCACCAAATGTTCACCTCTGTTGTTCTGGCTAGTGGCAAAAAATAGCTCTAATGACCTACAAATAAGAGTGAATGCTGTTAAGATTCTGTCACCAAATGAAGATATGTCCCAGATGTCATTCAAGAGCATATTCCTTACATTTAAAGGCCATGATACTATCATACCTCCACTACTGAATTTTGCATAAGTAAATGCTGTATGTATGCTATGCTCTCGCTGAAAGTACACAGACCCATTGTAGGCAGTCTATTCCCTTGGTCCTAAACCATGGTAAAAGACTTGCAGGATGAAAACTGGCAGAATGAAACCTCTGGGGAGCTTGCTAGACATGCAAACTTTAGCTCCACTCCAGGCCTTTTGAATCATCTGCAATTTAACAAGACAACCCCTCCCCCAGATAAGTCTTAGCTATATTCAAGTTTGAAATGCACAATTGCCAAAATTAATTTTAAAAGGTCATAACTAATTGAGCTAGTTTCCAAATAATCACAAAACGGAGACTGCTTGGAGACTTTAGGGCTTTCTACTTTTTCACTGGGGAACTCAGACCTTTACTTACCAACTTCACTGGTAAGGAGGGTATGGTTAAGGTCCAAAGTTAGCCAGTACCCTATAGCGGCTGCTCTGAGAGTGCACACTAACCCAGAATCCAGGGCAAAGCTCACTTACCTGACAGGGATGGAGGTAAATGGCCTTTTGTATATGTCAGAGAGCTTTGCCAGCACCACAGTGGCCGTGGTGAAAATCCGATAGGTGTGCAGGAAGGTATTGAGGAAATCGATGCTCAGAAACCGCAAGTCCGTCAGCCTCTCCAAAAGGCGCTCCACGCTGGCATAGCGGATCTGGGGCACTTTGCAGGAGTTAAGTGTTTTACTGAAGCAAATGTCAGTATCGTCTTTATGAAGACGGGCATCAGACCTACACGCAAAGCAGGGACATGTGAATCAAAGTGGCATGAGGCTTCCTCCTCGGCCACTGAGCACCTCAGCTTCTGTCAAAGCCCATTTCCATTGTGTGACACAGACAGAAGTGTATGTGATTAACATATCACATTGACATTTAGGAACATTATATGAAACCATGGCACTCTGATTTAGGAAAGTCAGAATTAATTGGGGAGGATGTAATACTAATTGACTGCACTCTGTAGATTCCTTCTTTCTCTAGTTCTCTAGTTTTATCAGAAAAATGAAACTAATGTCTTCTTTAGAAAGAAGAAGAAACATTTCTTATGCCTTTAAAGCAGAATGTCCGAAGTGTGCTTAAAAGTAGTGGGTGATGGGCTAGAGAGATGGCTCAGTGATTAAATCACTTGCCTGCAAAGCCTAATGACCGGGGCTGATTCTCCAGTACCCACATTAAAGCCAGATGCCCAAAGAGGCACATGCATCTGGTGGTGTTCATTTGCAGTGGCTGGAGGTCCTGGTGTGTCCATTCTCTGTTCTATTTCTCTCTGCTTGCAAATAAATAAAAA
>PVHP010025596.1:9444-25496 GCA_004024765.1 Zapus hudsonius | reverse complement strand
TCCCTGTTCTGTGTGAATGGTGTTGGTGATGGGTTTTTCTCTCTGCTTGGACCTATGAAAGAGGGCCAGCCTCTTTTGCTGTTACGTACTTCCCCTCAATCTGTAGTTTCAATAAATACTTTCCTCCCCCAAATTGTGCCTGGTTTGAAGATTCATCCCTGCAGCACAGCACGTAGCTGACTACAACACCCAGAAAAAAATGTCCTTTGTCGAATATATTCATTCTCTGGTTGGTTTAATACATAGATATGTAGCTCACAGATATTTAGTCCAAATTATATATGTATGAAAATAAATGCATTTACAATATAGAACTGCAATGCTAAATGGTAAGTCTATACCTCAAATATATATTTATAAATATATACATATAAAATGTATGAACAGTCACCCATATACGTGTGTGTGCATGCACAATGAATTAAAAATATGAAACCATGCCTGTGGAGATGGCTCAGCAGTACAAGCACTTGCCATGCAAAATTGAGAACCAAAGAGAGTCTGCTGACTTCAATTACCAGCACCACATTAAAAAGCTAGGTATGCAAGGGTGTGATACTTCTCAGAGAGTTGATAGTCAGCGAGACCCATCCAGGCTATTGCCAGACTGTTGTTTGCCCACCAGAACCAGATGGCGAGGCCATATTATCAAAGATACAACATGCTTTGGTTGCACAACACTGAGTGTTTAAACTAGAATTGAGCTAGAGGGTCTTCCCTGATGACAAGCTATCACAGTTGCAGACTGGTATGGAGGAAATTTCATCCAAGATCTCAACAAGCAGTGGAAACTTTGAGCTCTGAAACTGGCCAGTCTGGCAAAATATGCCCACAAGCACAAAAACTGCATGTCTATTTCCAGGAGCAATCAACTGCTCTCTGAATAGATTTGAGGCCTGTTACATGGGAGGGAATTCATGCCTGATACTAAGAAGTATCTGATACTGAAAAGTATAGACAGTCAAAAGTATATTGGCTGCAATGGTCATAGTCCACAGCAGGTCAATTATTACTATGGTTTGACTAAATTGATATGTTATTCCTACTACACTTCCCTCTAAATATCTATATTTATGTCCATATATTTCTCAGCCAAAACGTTGCAGGCTAGCAGAAAATAAATATGTTCACAACTCTCAAAATAAAAAAAAAATCCAACAATGCCATACCCAATAACACTATTTTTCACATAAAAAGGAGAAATAAAATAATACTAAAACAAGTAAAATTGATCACTATTAGGTAACTTTACAAAAAGCAAAGTAATCCTATATCTAGAAGAAACAACCTTGAAATTAATAAATTCATAATAATGTCTTCATATATCAATAAAATTTTAAATAAAAATTAATTTGCCTCAATTAAAAGATTTAAAAAACCGTGATTATAAAAATGGGATGCAATAATGTGCTGCCTTAAAATAAACTTACCTCACTTATAAGGAAACAGAGTAAGGTGAAGGGATAGAAAAGATACAGTCTACACCCATAAACCAAAAGTGAGCAGAAATGGCTCAGATCACAGCAGGTAAAATAAACAGACTTTAAATTAAAACTTAAAGAAGAAAAAAATGTCATTATTCAATGATATAAAGAGACAGTATAATAAGAGGATGAAACAATTATAAATACAGGTACACCCATACTAAAACATCTAATTATATAAGAAAAGATTAGATCTAAATGGATTGGTAGACTCTGAATAGAGCAATAGGTGGGAACTTCAATTCCCATTTTCATCAATGAAGAAGCCATCCAGACCTCCTATCAAACAAGAACAGAATATTGAACTTAAAATCTATCCTGTTGACCCAATGAATTAAGAAAATATCTGTGGCACATTTTATCCACTAGGTAAGTCAAAAGGGAACTTTTAATTTTCTTGAAACAAGGGAAAGTGGAAGTATAATATACCAAAACCCATCAGAAACAGAAAAAGAAATACTAATACAGATGGATAGAATAGGTATTTATATTTAAAAATGGAATTTTAAAAAATAAAGTGGAATTCAGGGAACTGGGAACACAAGAATAAACTAATAAAAATTATTTGACATACTTTAATCCGAAAACTCAGGAGGCAGAGGTAGGAGGATCACTGTGAGTTCAAGGCCACCCTGAGACTACATAGTGAATTCCAGGGCAGCCTGGGCTAGAGTGAGACCCTACCTCAAAAAAACAAACAAAAAAAAATATTTGACAAAGTAAAACCTAAAGGAGATAACAGAGATTAAAATAATAAAAAAAGATTGAAAGAAACAGTTGTTTTTTGAAATATAAACAAAATTTTCAGCCAACACTAAGAAAATAAACCCTTACAGTAAAAGTGAAAAAAGACAATATTATCTTTGATACACAGAAATACATTCAGGTACCAATAATATACTAATTATATAGCCAGCTATATACCAACTCAATGGAAAACCAGAAGTAATGGATAAATTTATAGACACCACGAGACATCCAAAAAAAATGACCAGAATGATAACAGGTTACAATGACTGAATCAAAAAAAAAAAAAGTTTATTGAAAAAGAAACCCAGGGCTAGCTGGTTCTACTACTGAACTAGCAAATCTTTAAAGAACCACTCATTTCCATTCTTCTCCAACTATCTTTAAAAAAATCAGAAAGCCAGGACTGCTGGATACAAAACTCAGATAAAGATAAGACACAAAAGTAAAGCTACAGAACAATTTGGATAAAATTGTCAGGAGCACAAAAAATATCATGAAGACAAAAGCAAACTAAATCAACACGGGATTAGCCAGTGGAACAGAAACCAACGATTTTCGACACAAAGACCCTAAGCTCACAACCTTAAAGCAAACTTATTACTCATCCACCACGACTCAGGGAACTATGCGGAAGAGGGGGCGGAAAGATTGTGAGAGCCCTGGTGGGGTAGACTATCCAGAGGTACGGACAGGAGAACCTGGCTGATTACTAGTCTATCAATGGTCCCCTGTCACAAGGACTGATCCAGACGACCCATGGAGGAGGTTATCCAGTTGAGGGGGGAGGGGAGGGCAGTGGGGAATTGGGGATAACAACTCATTGTTTGCCCACTAAATAAATGTTGTAACTCATTATGGACAATTAAAAAAAAAAGTCATTCTATACAACTTAACATCCCTTCATGACAAAATTTCTAATAAGTAGTAACATATTCAAGGAATAACCCTTGAACCACAAATCCTGAATTAGAGTCTGCTTTTAAACAAAGAATTGGATAAAACAACACTGGATAATTTATGAAAGACCACATCTTAATTCAGAAATATACAAGGGAGAGGGAGGGCTGACAACCAAAGAAGGGAAAATAGGTATGCCTGTGGGGTCTGTGAGCCCATGTGGGAGAACATAGGCCCAGGAACATGAAAAGGGATTTAGGCAGGAAAGAAAAGAAAGTGCAGTGAGATTCCTGCCAAGTGGGAGGCAGGAGGGGTTAGAGAGCCCATGGGGGAATAGGGGTTTCCCAACATCTCAATCCAGGGCTGACAGCCGGAACCTGGAAATTCAGGAGAGATTAGAAGCTAGCAAAAAGAGAGAGCTGCCCACCTGGTAAAATTCTGTATATAACCTTATTGTGGTGGGCCTTACCTTCAGGCTCACATGAGCCAGAATGAGGACTGATAGGTCTGGGCTAGGGGCTTGCTCAAGAATAGGCCAGCCATGATACCAAGTTTTGTTTCTGAGCTTAACCAACCACAATGTCAGAATCAGACTTAAATTCTAGGACAGGGGAAATTCCTCCCAGGGAGGGGCTCAGGTTGTTCATGAAAAAACAGATCTGGGGAACTCCTTTAGTCAAGAGTTTAGGAGAGGAGAGACCCTTCTCTTCATCTCTAGTGAAGTGGAGATTGCAAGGGCAAATTTAAGGACATCTTTCCTTTGACTTTTGGGGACTCGTCACTCGAAACTACCTTAGAAAGTTATCTGACTCCTGCTCATTTTGTATATAAAAGGAATATTTCTCAAAATGAAGAGGTTGTGTATGACAGACCTCAAGCCAACATCACAATGAATGAGGAGAGCTCAGTGTGACATGGGAAGGCTGCACTCTCACCCCCATCCATCACTGAATTAGCATGGATGGCATGACTTGGAGGGAGGTGTGATTAAAAAAAACCAACAATTTACCTATTTACATACAGCATGAATACATATATGAAAACCCAAAGATTCTGCCAAACACATGAACATGTTTACCACTGGTGTCCTAGTCAGCTGCTGGGATGAATCTCCAAAGCACGCATGATTATGGGAGGAAAATATTTATTCCCTTTCACCTAAGCAAGCAGAGACAGAGACAGAAGCCCACCACCAGCACCACAAGCAAGTATACTCAAAACTAACAAAAGGAACTCTAGGCTTGAGATCAGACTTTTTTTTGCATATGTATAGCTAAAATTCCAGACCCACCCCAGAAATACCTTAGGGCTGAACCCTAGGATCTGGCCAAGGTGACACACTTTCTCTAGCCAGAATTGGCTGGAGACAATTTATAATTTTAATAAACCCTTAGTTTTTGGGGGAACATTTATTTAAAACTACCATAATCCACCCCTGCCCCCCCAAATAATTATAACTATCTATATTATGTTTAGTCTAACTTTAAAGATTTCATAGTTTTATTAACTTTAAATTTTGTAAAATCAAAACAAGTTACAAAATTTTAACATATAATGGCACAAAGCAAACATTTGGGACTGCTATGAGGCATAACCAGGAAAGACAGGGCCAAATTTAACAAATATTAGCAAACATCTACATCTGTAGTTTAAGTCCCACAGCACAACCAGTGACTGACAAGGCTCCGGATTTTTTAATTTTGTTCCTCCAGCTTAGCTGAGTAACTGGGAAAACTTTTATCCCGAGCCAACAGCGCTCCATGGTAGTAGCCCGTGCATAGTCTTGGTATGTCTAAGTCTTTGGGTTTTTATTGTAAACCACGGTTTACCTTTCAATGGCTTTATTGGCCAATTAGGGACTTTATGCCCTGTTTTAAATACTGCATCTCAGCAGCGGCTCCAGGAACCGTGTGTACTTCATGACCCATTCTATGCATGTATTTTTTATGTTTTAAAAGCAATATCAGGTATGTAGGACACAGCCATGTTGTTAATTTAGGGACAAAATAGATATAACCTTGAAGAACAGATTTTTTTTTAGTGATTTTTTTTTTTTAATTTGTATAGTCCATCGTTTTGTTTTTTTCTGGGAGGAAACACCTCAGGCATTTTTCATTGTTGTAAAGTAAAGCAGTTGGGCCAAAAAAAAAAAAAAAAAAAAAAAAAAAAAAAAAGCCAGTCTCTGGGCCAGTAAGTTAAACTTGTTTTGAGATTTTTTAAAATTTTAAATCTTAAATCTTAGTCTCATATCCGTAGCCAAGCACACAGTCTGTTTCCTAAACTTAGCCTTGGTCAAACTCTCTGAGCATGGGCAGTAGGATGCATCCACCCCTTGGCCCAGGCACACACTTTTATTAAAGTTTTCTGCAGTCGTCCCTTCCCCTTAGAAAGTTTATAAGCCAAGCCTCCAAATGCCATTCTCTCTGTATTGAGCATTTTCAAAATTTTACCAGAATAGTCCGTAAAACTTGGCCTATCGCCCTGGAAGGCATCTTCAGGTGTAAGTATCAAGTTTATGTCCATTCCTCCAGCCCACAAGTTTCAGAAGATTAAAATTCCCATGGAAAGATTTATCTCAGCAGATAACCCCACTCCTGGTACCAAATCTGTCATAGTCAGCCACACGCCACTGGGATGAATCTCCAAAGCATGCATGATTATGAAGAGGAAAATATTTATTGAGCAGATCCAGGGGAAGAAGTTAAGGAAAGGCTGGCCCCCTTTCACCTAAGCAAGCAGAGACATAGACAGAAGCCCACCACCAGCACCACAAGCAAGTATACTCCAAACTAACAAATGGAACTCTAGGCTTGAGCTCAGACCTTTTTTTGCATATGTATAACTAGAATTCCAGACCCACCCCAGAAATACCTTAGGGCTGAACCCTAGGATCTGGCCAAGGTGACACACTTTCTCTAGCCAGAACTGGCTGGAGACAATTTATAGTTTTAATAAACCTTTAATTTTGGGGGGGAAATTTATTCAAAACTACCATAACTGGTAAGTGAATTGTCCAGTTTCAGGATACAAAAGCTACATACAAAATCAGTAGCAAATTAATGAGAATGAAGTCAAGAATGCAATATTGGGGAGAATATAAGAATATTGCAAAAAGCAGTAGCAAGAAAGACCCTATCATAAAACAAGGTGGAGGGAAAGGAGAAACACCTACCTCATGGTTGTCCACTGACCTCCACACATGTGGTGACAAACAAGTGCCTGCTTGCCCGAGCATAAATCCAGTCTTGTGAGTTTATAGATGGAAGGAGCACTGGAACTTGCTGGTGAGTAACCCCTAGCTCAGTGAGAGAGCCTATCTCAAAGAGAACATGGAAGAATGATAGAGGAGACATCTCTGGCCTCCACACATGTGCAAATTCACATGAACAAAGAAACTGAGACTGTTACCATTGATATATACTATTCCACATAAAACTATTTGTGAAATTCTTCAATGATTTTTCAGAGTGTACATGATCTTTTATCCAAAAAAAAAAAAAAAAAACTGCTTTGGGGCTGGAGAGTTTGCTCTGTGGTTAAAGGTGCTTGCTGTAAAGACTGTTGGCCTGAGTTAAATTCCCAAGTACCCATGAGAAGCCAGATACACAAACTGGAAAAGGCATCTGTAGTTCATTTGCAGAAAGAAGAGACCCTGGTGTGTCCATTCTCATTCTCTCTCTTTCTCTTTCTCTCTCTCTCTCTCTCTCTCTCTCTCCTTTTTCTCATATCTCCTCCTCCTCTCTTCTCTCTATCCCTTTGCAAATAAACAAAAAAAATTTTTTAAAAGAAAGTTACTGAGACAATTTTCAATGCAAAGAGAAATTGAAGAGATAAAACTAGAGCTCTAGGAGATGGATCAGGGGATGCTGGACAAGCACGAGGGGTGGAGAGGGCCTGAGTTTGATCCCAGCAATCAAAGAAAAAAAAAAAAAAACAGATGTAAAGCCAGGCCTGTGAAGGTTGTGGACTGAGGATCACTGGGTTTCTCTGGTCAGTTAGTCTGAGCAAAACCTGCAGCTCTAGATATAGAGAGAGGCTCCCTCAAGGAAGTCCCACTGAAGAGCCAAAGAGGAGGACACCCAACTTCTCTGGCCTTCTTGCATATGCACATGGGGCACGTGCTCATCTGCACACACTGTACATACACTTACCACACATCCAACACAAGCACACTCAAAAAATGATGAAGCTAATCAATAGCAATATGTATCCCTAGTGCATTTACATGATCTCAAAAATATTTAAGCAAAATAATTAGATATACTGACCAAGAGAATGAGCGACTGCCATCATGATGGTCACGTTACCTTAATGTTTCTATACATTACTATTGGAATACTTTTAGCACCAGGCTCTATCCATAGGCATGGCATAATGAGAAACTAGCAGGCTTTGGTTTTATTGTTCTGGGTTTCAAAAAAACAGGCCTATTCCAAAACTAACTGTGTAAAGGCAGGGAGGTTACATAACTTTTCTGGACCTCATTTTCTTTATTTTTAGAGTGAATGTGATTTCACAGTTTTAGGAAGATTAAAAATAATATTTTAAAGCACTTAAGAGTAAGACTTTCACGTGGCATGTACTACAGTAATTTCAACTTTTGTTTTCTAAAAATTATTTATGATAAAACCTATTTAATATTTAAAATCCTTTAAATCTGTAAAAAACAATTGTTCTCTTCAGAGAGCATATTTTTGTGCTAGACCTTGATGGAGAAATAAGATATTAGCATATAAATGATTGAATATTAACTTGATCTGATAAATGTGTTTGGCCCAACAAAGGCACATAGATAGAAAGGAAGTCAGAGTTAGTTCCTTTCTTTCTTCTTTTAAGCTTTTCAACTATTCACTATCAAACAAAGGATGGGAACTAAGTAAAATAGACAAATCACCTTAACCTAGATTACCATACACACCTTGCCACTTCTGCTAAAATAAATTTTTCCTCCAAAGTACCAAATATTTCTCCCACGTCTCTATCTGAAACAAAACTATAGCCACAAAATATTCAAAAGCCCCTTTCAAAGGTCTTAAATAAATATAAAAGGTTACTAAAGTATTCTTGAGTATACTGCAGAAATAAATCATTTAAAAAAGCTCTTTTAGAGCATGCTCCCTAGATCCTATAAAAAACATAACCCAAAAGTATTTATTGCTCAATGGACCCTAACCCACAGTGAAATTAATATTTGGCTATACTTATTATAAATATTTATTTCAAAAAGTTCTTGCCACAGAAATGAGCCTAAAGTCTAATTATACATTCCTGTCACAGAGAATAAATTCTTGAAAGAAACAGAAAAAACTAAAGATGTTAAACTAGCCTGGAGACTTTTACTAAATAAAACCCTCAGTGGAGGTTTAACTCCTTTGGCTGTTCAAGCATTGTGAGGTCTGATAACTGTTCATCCAAGCAAACGGAGATGCTTATCTACATCCTAGATTGTTAATTTAAATACAAAAGCCCTTTGGGATCATATATTGTACAGAAACAATGCTGAAGCAGAAGAAAACTTGGATTCTAGTCACACTTCTGCCATGAGTTTGATGAAAATTGTGGGTTGGCTTTTTCTCTACTGGCAAATCTATAAAATTCCTGTCACACCAGCAGTATGTGCATTCCAGAGGTTACTTAGCGCCATCTAGTGGAATCCAAAAATTCACTAAATATAAAATGAAAAAAAGTTTTCCAAGCCCTAAATGTCTAAAAGTTTAATAAAAGTTGCATTTACTTTCATTTCTATGCAAGTCAATAAAATATAGTAATTGAAAGCATTTATGAACAAATCTGTCTCTTGCTATAAGTCACTAGGGTATATAGTTAGTAAATCCCACCAGAATGCAGTTGGGTACTCATATTGGGAAAATCTGTCTGTGCTCAATCAAGTTGTTCACTGGAATCATTATTTTTGAGCAAACCCAAAAGTTACAAAAACTAAGTAACATCATAACAAAAATCAAAACTTCTAATTAATAAATGGGATAAATAAATGAACAAACAATTCTCAAAGAAGAAACACAAATGGTCAACAGATACTGTTTTTAAATGTTCAAAAGCCTTGTGTATCACAGATAATCAAATTACAATCACTTTTAGATTGCACCTCATACTAGTCAGAATGGTGATCATCAAGAAAACTAATGATGATAAGTGCTGGCAATGTTGAGGGGAGAGGGCACTCTTAATCACAGGCTTGGGGATGCAAACTGGTATAGACACTAAGAGTATCAATATGGAGGTTTCTCAAAAGCTAAAAGTTGAACTATGTATGACTCAGCTCTACCACTTCTGGTCATGAACCCAAAGGACTCCACAGCCTACCACTTGACTCTATGTTCATTGCTGCTCTATTCTCTATAGCTAGGAATTGGAATTCAATCGAAATGCCTATCAACTGGTGACCGGATAATTAAAATGTGGTACATATAGACAATGGAATTTTACTCACCTATAAAGAAAATAAAGTTAAGAAAGTTATAGGAAAATGGATTAAACTAGAATTATTCTAAAGGAGGTAATCCAAGCTCAGAAAGACAAAATTTGCATGTTCTTATTCACATGTGTACCCTAATGTTTAATGTCTGTATGCACATAAATAAGGAAAAGTATGATTCGAGATAGGGAACCCTGAGAAGGGAACGAGGGGAGATCAGAAGAGAGGAAACGACCAAAGGAAACATGAGGGATGAAAGCAAACAGGAGGTTAATGTGGAGGGAAGAGGGGAAGGCAAACAAAGAAAATTGTTTGGAATCACTATAATAAAATCAAATTCTTTGTATGCTAATAAAAATAAATTTCAAAAAGTTGGCTTTAAAGTTTCAATTTCTGTCTGTGTCATTTACTAGCATTAATTTTGGCCAGTTTACTTAACACTCTGTGCCTCAGTTTTTCATATGGGGAGAAGAAAAAGATTTGTACCTACCTCACAGCATAAATATGAAAAGCAGATGACTTACATGTTTAAAGTATGTAAGACTAGTTATACATTATTATATTCTAAAATTGTACTCTTTTCTGTGCATAAGATTTTAAAAGTATTTTTGCCATACAAGATGAAGGTTTTGTAAAAATAATTTTGTTTAAAAATGTTCCTGCTGAAATCATTAAGATTCAACAAAAGGGCTGGGGAAAAGGCTTAGCAGTTACGTGTGTTTTTCCTGCAAAGCCAGTGCCCTGGGTTCTATTTCCCAACATCCACCTAGCGTCAGGTGCAAAATGTGGTTCAATCATCTGGTAGTCCCTTGCAGCATCAAGAGACCCTAGACCCCTTACATGTACACATTTGCCCGTACACACCTACTCACTCACAAATATTTTTTAAATCCAAAAATCAAAAGGTTAAAATAAAAAGCCAGACTTCAAATTAGAAAGTATCATTTGTTTTGACTATTTAGCGTTTTGAATGCATATTTAGGTACAGTGAATGTGTGTGTTTTCATGTTTGAAGGTGTGAATGCACAAGTTTGTTCATGCTGGGGGAAGCCAGAGGTTGATGGTGGACATCTTCATGGACTGATCTCCACTTTGCATTTACTGAATTAGGCTGTCTCACTTGAATCCAGAGCTCAGGTCCTCAGCTTGCCTCAGGCATCCTCTATCTCTGTCTCCTCTTTTCCAGGACTACAAGCAGGCCATCATACCTGCCCAGAATGGACACAGGACCTAGGTGCTCTATGTCAAGCATTTTACTTACTAAACCACTACCCCAGCCCTGCCTTGACTATTCTTAACAGAAAACCAATTCAGGAATATAATACTATGAATATAAATTGGTATGAACATATATTATCCAATATGGCTGTTTACATAAGTTACTTTCTTATTGCTGTAAATAAATACCTGACCCGAAGCAAGTTGAGGAAGGAAAGGGCTTATTACAGCTTGCAGCTCAAGGGGACATGGTCCATTATGGCAGGAAAGGTAAGGCAGTCTAATTCCTTCCTCACACTGCAGTCAGAGTCCAGACTTTAAAGTTTAAATGGTATAGGACCATAAAAGCTCACAGCCACCCCTCAGTGACTCACTTTGTCCACCCCTTAAGAGTGCCAAAATATTCCAAAATAGTGCTACCAGCTGGAGATCAAGTGTTCAAACACATTTACATTCTTACCCCAACACTGTCCATTTCTTTACTTGAATAGAAAGTAATTTTTACTTCAGAACATACAAAACTTTGTGCTTCTGTTTGATTTAAATTTTAATTTATATTTGAATTATGATCAGTAATAACGGACAGCACAGCTTCTGACTATTAACATGCAATGAATTTGATTATTAAAAACAACAGACTTAAAAACTATTAGTTTTGCAACTATATTATGAAAAAGTAAATTTTAATTATCTATTTTAAAAAGTTATCTGTTATTTGAAATTAATCTTTTTGTATTGTCTTGATCTCTACTCTTCATTGCTCAATTTCAAATGAATAACTTTTTTTTTCTTTTTGGGGGAGGGTTACCAAGGTAGGGTCTCACTCTAGCCCAGGCTGACCTGCAATTCACTACGTAGTCTCAGGCTGACCTTGAACTCATAGTGATCTTCCTACCTCTGCCTCCAGAGCACTGGGATTAAAGCTGTGCAGCACCAAGTCCAGTCATGAATTATTTTAATATTAAGTGAATTGCCTTAAAACGTGATGGTCAAATCACTATTCTTATTCACTTAAATGAAAACAAACTGAAATCAGTCAAACAAAATTATCAATGTTTTCTAATAAAAAGAGTAGATTATTACACACTACCTACTACAATGAGGATGGCTCAGAAAGGGTAAGCAACAAAGTAAATTCAAACTAAAAATGTGAAATGGTAATGATTCCAATTTTATCTCATCTCCTTAAAAATATAGCATGGAAAAGTAACTTATGAATTTATAAACACAAATCCATCTTTCTGAGAGTTCTTAGTAACAATAGATCACAGAAAGACAAAATGTATCTTTTCGCTTAGTTCCACCACGCTTTTTAAGCAGTTCCTAAAGATGAAAAATAGACTCCAAATGGTTTTCAGAACATCTACTTTCTCACAGACAGTCTTCTCGCACTCAATAAATACAGCATTCCCATGTAACAACAGCCAGCCAAGAAGACTAGCCTTGTTTGCTGAGCACTGCTGAGATAAAGTAGCACACCAATCACAACTATGACAGTTTTCTCATAAATCATGTGATGCCCTACCCCAGGAAATCCACTGCTTACAAAAGTTCCCTTATAACCAACACTGATTTGCCAAGAAAGGTGGGAATTCAAGCTTTTCTTTTCATACATACTTCATTTATTTTGTGAGTTGGCTTTAGTGTGTACCAGTGTGGAAACAAGCATTGGCAGTGTGCTTACACTTATTTACAAAACAACAAAGGTATTTCCACACATACGTACATAAAAATTTTAAAATAAAAATAATATATAAAAGGTTTTAATATATCCATTTGGGACAATTCATAATAGTCCTGAAGCATTTGGTAAAGAAATATATGTAAATAAATCATTAAAGAAGATGAGTAAGGGCTGGAGAGATGGCTCAGTGGTTGAGGCACTTGCCTCCAGTGCCTAAGGCCCCAGGTTCAATTCCCCAGAACCCATATAAGGCAGACATAGAGCATACCAACTTAATTCTGCTTCTTTTGTGGGCACAGTGAAAGAATAAAGAAAACCATACTAAGAGAAATCAAAAATTTAACAGGGAGTTTTATTTTTAGTGGTAGTATTGGCATCGATTATGTGTATGGAAAGACAGTTAAATTAGCATTGCCATAAATCAAGGATTATAGCTGAAGAGAGAAAAATACATCTATAAAGTTTTAAAAGATAATTTAAATTAGTTATCACTATTTTATAATTCTAGTTCAAATTCACTATATAGGACAATTTGAGTATCAAAGGAATAATAAGGAAATTAAAATATTTTGAAATATAAGAATGTGAGTTCCTATGACTATTCAGAGAATGATAAAGGAAAGACTGTGATTCAGACAGACACTGAAACAGAGATAGACACAGGAGAAAGTGGAAGGAAGGAGGGAGAAGAAGAGAGCAAGAAAACACAATGTCTTATGCTACAGTAAGTAAACATGCCACTAAGACCTTACTGCGTTAATCATTTACACCTATCCAGAAACTTTCATAAAAAGAGAATTCACCATAATTAAATGATCAAATTAGAAAACTGACTGTCCCCATTCCCTATAATATCCATTTATTCAAGCAATACTATTCAGCAGAAGCAGGTATTAGATGAAAAGGTGTTGGAACACTTCAGAATCGAGGAGTTAGGCTGCCACCTGCTGGCAGTGCCAGATATTTAGATGTAGCATCAATAAAAATAAACTTACTGCACATAGATAGCATTTATCACAGAATACCACCTATGAGGGGTTCCTTCCAATACAGCTGAATATGGATTCTTTATGAGGATAGAGAAACTAAGGAATTACCTGGACAAGGAGAGAAGGTAATAAACCCGGGTCTGCCACAAATCCCTGGCACAGCGGAGAGAGAGGACTAGTGCAGGTTAAGGAGACTTTACACCGAGACAAATAAAATCTGTGTTCATCATTCATGCTATTGTTCAAAAAATCCCCAAATTATTTAGAAATGCATTAAAATATTTGGACATCATATGTTTGTTAATACAAGGAATCAGTATTTGTTTTATTAGGTTAACTGAAAATGGGTCATATTCTCAAAAATGAACAGATAAAATTTCATGGTTTTAGGATTTCATTAAAAAGAGGAAAACAAAGACGAGGCAAATGTAGCTCATAAGTGATGGACATATGGAACTAGCTTGCATTATTCTGTTTTCACAAATGTTTTCAATGCCTCACATAAAGAAACAGCAAACACAGGTACACAAGGAATGTCAATAAACTTAAGTAGGCCCAGGCCTACACAGGAAAGTGAGCATACTTCCCTTCCCCAATATGGCCCAGCCCATGCCCTGATGTTTCTCTATCTGTCAGATTTCCTCATAACTGAAGAAGGGAGAATGAGGAAAAATATCATCTACTGGGGGGGGGGGTCACTCTTTTAAACTATCTATCTATATAGCTATCAGAGCTTTTATCATGCTCCTATTTGGTAATTCTTGATTTTTTTATTAACTGTTATTAAGCCTCTATAAAAGGCATATGACTTAAACTTAAAATAATAGAAAACAAAATTCAAAAAACAAATGGGAAGGGTAGTGAATAATACAGTAAGGCTTTTCTGGCTGGATTAGTATGCTAGAAACAATGTTAAAGTAAGTCCGTGCTGAATTTCCATGGACAGACAAGAGCACGTGGGTGACAAAGGGAGACAACACAAATGGCATGCTTCAGAAACCTGACAATCATGAGCTTGAGAGACAGTGGGGAAGAGGTCCACCATAAGAAGAATGTCACAGAGGCCGGTGAGAGATGATGTACTAATGCTCTAGATGGAAGTGATGTGAATGTTGATAAGAGATAGGAAGACTTCTTTTTAACCTGAAATAGACATTCAGTTGCTGAAGCATATGGGTTAGAACATATGAAGAAGGACACAGCTACAGCAACACAGTTATGGAGGCCAGGTGTTTAGGTGGAGTGCTCATGTTGTTTGTCTAGCCTCAGCTAAAGTGAAGGACAATAAAGCCAAGAAACAGTAAGGAAAAACTATCATCAGAAACAGAGTTTGACCTTGGATCTGTCAGCATAGGTTCACCTCTATCCAGTGGAGCTCCAGCCACTACGAGAAGACCGTTTCCAAAAAGGAAGAGAGGGAATGTACTGCTTCAGGGACTAGTGATGGACATTCATTTGCCACAGATGATACATATTCATTTATTATACATGAAAATATTTTCCTAATTTAGATTGTTACTATAAAATAATAAAATATGTACATTAGTGATGGGGTCCCATTTTTTAAAAAATGAGTAAATAAAAAAATACAATCATGCAAAACAAATGTTTAAGTGATAGAATTCCACTGCACTTACCAATTCGAGTGATTTTATTGTGTGAAAGTTCAAGATTTTGAATATTAATGCAACCATCAAAACCATGAATGGAGGTCAGTTGATTTTTATTAAGAAGAACAATAGAGAGATTTTCCATATTTTCACAGTGAATAGCCTCAATATGGTTTTCCTAAAGCAAAGAAAGAACAAACATAAGTTTCTGTCATTGGCTAAATAAGGAAATTTTAAAGGACAAGATGTGACCTCTAAATCAATGCATGATCACTAGCTCCTAAAAGATACTTTAATCTCTTGAAAGCTATCATCTCTGAGGTGTAATCATGAACCCATTCCATCTTTTATTATGATAAAGGAAAATCAGAGGACGTGCCTGAGCATCAATGTACTTCAGTTTTCTGCATTGACTCACGCCATTCAGGGACACTAATCCACAACGCTGAAGAGACAGAAACTGAAGATTTGCACAGTCGGCCAAGGTGGAGAGGCTGCAGCCTGGCAAACCCTGAAGAGTAATGCTTGTAACCTGGAGAATGATGAAAATTGCTATGAGTCATGCTGTCTAATAGCACTGCACAAGCTATGGCAGCCTTGCAAAATTACATAGAAAATACAACTATTTAACAGTATATGTTGAATCTCAAATACAATTTAAAAAGTCAACTTCAGTTGAGTTGACTGGTCTCTTTTTTTCCACCACTGAGCAAGACAAAACAGTTCTATCATCCAAGGCAAGCTCACCACGAGCACAAACACACACACACACACACACACACACACACACACACACACACACACACCAAACACATAAAGGCAGTATTTTATTAATTTTCTAAGTTTTAGATCATTCCTTTTTTCCACACATTTGGCATTATTTTCCAAATTGGCTCATGGTTTGTTGTTAGACAGTTACTGAGACGTATGACAAGGAAAACAAATGGGAGGCTGTGGATATAGAGGTGATGTTTTAATAAGTAG
>PVHP010025595.1:0-25412 GCA_004024765.1 Zapus hudsonius | reverse complement strand
TATTTCCATTGCATGGCTGTAGAACAACCTGACTTTCATTTCATTTCTGCTTGGAGTTAATATAAATATAATACATATTTATATATAATGTGCAATCTAATGTATAAATAAAGCTAAAATCATTTGTGTAAACTATTTTGTATGTGCATGTACTTTCATTAGACATTTGGTGTTAAGAGATGTATTGAAATTTAGTTCCCAATAAGCACTTGGAGACTGTAAGACTTAGGGGTCCCCTGGGAAGATGGGTCCCCTGGGAAGAGGTGAGACAATTATCTCTTCAGTCAGTCATCAGTCAGGCCCAGACCTGTCATTTAAACATAAGCTAGTTACAGCAAGAAGCTGTTATTATTTTCACTGAGGACATTTGTGGAATGGAAATTAAAAATGACTCTATGTCTCTGAGGCCTTTGGGAAGAGCATAAGTAAATTTCAACCATCCATTTAAGAGCTCAAGGTTATCTAGGTGGTTAAAATAATATTTCCATGGATTCTGGCAATTCCCAGTGCAGGTCATTGAATGTGCTAGAAGAACTCTTCAAATCATAGATAATTGCTCTTTAGCAGCTAAGGAAAGAGTAGAGAGCCTATGGGTAGATTGTTTTACTAACAAACTTCTTAGGGGTCACTCATTTTCCATAGACTTTTCTGGATAACTTTGGCATTGGTGGGTATCCATGTTGCTTAGTTAAAATGGTTATTTGGTATCTCCACTGTGCATAGGATTATTCCAAGGCTTCTCCTCCACCTATATTAGGAGTTGAACCAAGATCCTCAAGCATGAAAGACTTAGCTATATCCCCAGGTTTTACTTTTAGGTACCCAGGATGGCCGTGAACTTGACCCTCCTGCTTAAACCTCTGAGTAGATGGTATTACAGGCTTGTTTCACCAGGCTTGGCTTCAGGATAATTCTTTATTTTTTTTCCAGCATCCTTTGGTTATTTTTATTGGTTACATCTACCAGCCCTATATATTTTTTTAACTTGTTGCTTTTTTTTTTAAATAAAAGGTTGCACACATAGACCTCCTCCCCTGCCCCAATTCTGCTGAGGATCTTCAGTGGGATTATTGGTATTCACAGTGGGGACCAAGAGGCCTCAGTCCATCTCTGCAGGGATGGGGAAACACGGTGTCTCAGGCTATTCCCTTCACCCTGAGACTCTTACAATCTTTCTGCCTCCTCTTCCATGTTGCTCCCTGAGCCTTGATGGGCAAGATAGAGATCTGGTTTAGTGTTGCTTTCTCTGTAGACTCTGGATCTCTGTTTTGATGAGGTCTGAGTGACTATAGTGTCTGTCGCCATTTCCCTGGAACTGGTTTTCAGGGGCTATCCATGAGACCAGTATTCTCGTCACTGCTTCCCCTCTACTGACTTCTGGACCCAGGGAAGATGAGGTAGAGGTGACCCATCTCCTGGTACAGTCTGTTCTCTGATGTATTGCTGTATCCTTGTTCTGGCCAGCACCCTCCTCCATCTGTAAGAGAGAGCAGCTTCTGTGGGCCTACTCACACTGTGCATGCTCAGAGCCCTGACCACCCCACACGAGCCCCAGAATAATTCTTAATCCTCATTGCAGATTTCAGATTTAGGACCAAGTCAACCTGCTTCTCCCAGGACTCATCACAAACAGGAGTTCTTTGTCTCCTATTTCGGTGTGGATAAGAAGCATCCCCCTGAAAGGTTCAGTTGTTAAAAGCTTGGTTTGAACTGGTAAGGCCACGAGAGGTTATTGGCAGATGAGGAAACTAAGCACCATGGATAAAGTGAGTGTAGTTGGTAAATAGAATGCACCTGCCTTTGGAGAGTATATTTTATCTCCCGCCCTTCCTCTTTCTTCCTGCTTTCTGGTTACTCTGATGTAAGTAGCTCTGCTCCACTGCCAGGTCTCTGCCATGGTGTTCTGTGTCACCATAGGCCCATAGCAAAGATGCAGAGTCATCATACACTGATGCTGACTCAGCAATGCTGATGCTCTGTGTCACCATAGGCCCATAGCAAAGATGCCGAGTCATCACGCACTGATGCTGGCTCAGCACATACTGATGCTCTGTGTCACCACGGGCCCATAGCACTGATGCTGAGTCACCACACACTGATGCTGAGTCACCACACACTGATCCTCTGTGTCACTACAGACCACACTAATGCTTTCTCTAATCACAGGCCACAGCAAAGATGCTGAGTCACCACACACTGATGCTCTCTCACAGCACGCCCATAGCAATATTGCTGAGTCACCACACACTGATGCTGAGTCACCACAGGCCCACAGCAATGATGCTGAGTTACCACACACTGAAACTGTAAGCCAGCACAAACCATTCCTTTTATAGATTGTTTTTCTCAGATATTTTATCACAGAGGTGGAAGATGGATGAAAGCTTACAAGAGTCCTATGTCGTCTCTGTTCCATCCTAGCACCCTGGGGCTCTGAGGTTCTCTAACTTCTCAGCACTGAATGTTTTCATTTATCCAGGGTCTATTTGTTATGTGCTTTCCTGGCATCAAGTCCTTGGATGAGGGTGCGAACTCACAAACACAACTTCACTAAGGAATTTTCAATATGAATGAATTCCAATAGTCTTATAATTATTTTTGGACAAATTTTTTGGGAAGAGGCAAGACTAGAAAAGAATGTATACCTAAAATATAGTGTTATACATTTACAATAGTCTTAGGTTCTATTTTAATTATATGTGTAGAGTGCTTTTGCTTTATTCCTGTGATAGGGACCTCTTCAAAACATTATTTCAATGTAAAAATGTGTTTAGGATTCTTAATAGCTAATTTACAAGAGCAACATTGAATAAAGCCCATAAATAATTTGAGGACATGTCTATAAATGGCTGACTATCAAATACTGGCTTTGAGTTATTATACTAATAAATCCAATCATGTTGAGAGGCACTGAAACATCTAAAAGTCAAGTTTCCCTAAGGCACGATGAGTGTTGAGAACTTAATAATATGGACAATAGTGCAAGATATAACTTTTCATGAGGGCAGTAAATAAGAGAGTGAATTCTGGAGTTGGCCTCGTTTTTCTTTCTTCCTGTACCCATCAAAATATGAGTCAGTTAAGAGACAAACCATAAGCTGTGACTAAACTCAAATCGCTCCTCTGACATCTGTTAGCTGAATACCACTTGTAAACCACATCACCTAACTGGTGAGGTTTATCTCAAAAATATATGGATAAATGAAAAATTATAACTGTACAATAATTGTAAGAAATTATTATAATTAGCTATCAGAAATGTGTACCATTGTGGGGCTGATGTGAAATGATAGAGGTCTGGCATTCAGCAAATATAAAATGACTCCAGTTATCATTGGTGTGTGTGTGTGTGTGTGTGTGTGTGTGTGTGTGTGTGTGTGTGTAACCAGACTGACTGAATCTAAAAGAAGTGAATGAAGAATTCTGCTTCGATAGGATATTTTTAAATTATACAGTCAGAGTTTGGTAGAGATAATGCTAGCTTTCTACCATTTGAGAATGAAATGTGATGTGGAAAGAAAGATTTTAGAAAACCAAGTGAGTAATTGCATACTTGGGTTGAGTAAGAATGTCACCTCAAACACAAAGGTATATTTCTCCATTACTATGTGAATATCATTTTCTTCAAAGACAATAAAATGTGGTTTTCAGCTGAGAAAGGGCTGAACCACGAGAAGTGAAAAGGATGAAATATGAAATAATGAAATATGTAGGTTGACAGAAAAGGGGGTTCCAGAAGGAACCATGGAGAACACACACGGCACAGAAGACCAAAAGTGAGAAAGCACCTTCAATTCCAAGATTCCGGTCTAGACAATTAAATGGATAGTCTAAGTTTTTAGAGGCGACCAAGATAAAATAAGGGGTGATGATGATGATGGGCTTGTGAACACAGGCCACCCCAAATCTCATTTCCTTCATGTTTTGCCATCCTGATGCTCTTAGGAATATATTGCCTATGGTATGAGGTATAATATTTCATAACTATAAATTTGAACTTGAAATTTTGAAACACTAAAATGATGGACAAAACAAACAGTTAACATCAATAGGCATCTAGACCACTGATGTAAAATTCAGACTGGTTTCATGGGAATGCTGAACACACTGTTTTATGGGAGAGGACAGTGAGTCGAGAAGTGATCACTTGTGCAACAGTGGCACCAAAACCTAGCAGGGTAATCAACAGATTTCAAATTAGCCAAGAGATCCACTCAGTGACATGAACCCTTAACTGGAATTGGGATCCAGGGCAAAATCCTATGGAGACCAAAAAACCTGGGCTCCAAGGGGAGCTTCCCATTACCAGAGAACTACAGAGACGCTACAACCAATAGAATCTTGCCAAATTAGCAATGTGTGTCTCATTTAGCCTAATAATGATCTCATTCTCTGATGGAAATTCTGTTTGTAGTTTTCAGAAGGCAGTGTGAGAGCTGTGGTCAACCCAACTCCACCAACAAACCACAGGATGATGTCTGACATCCCGGCAAGAGATGAACCACCCCAAGCCTATCATGTAGGCCCCAAATGGGGACTTTGAGAAAGTTTTGTGATAAACATGAGACATATCACCACAAGTCAGATAACCCAGGATAGGTCAAAGAGACAGATACCAATGATATCCAACACAACTCAAAGCAGAAATCCAGAGACATTTAAGATCTCAACAATAAACTAGAATTAAAACTCACCCACCATGTCTCAGGGAACTGAGTGGAAGAGGGGGTGGAAAGATTGTAAGAGCCATGGTGGGGGAGAATATCCAGAGACATTGCCCCCTCAGCAACAACACACAAAGTGGGGGGGGTGGCTGGCTCCCTGATGAACTATTTATACCCCTACTCCCAGGATGAGGAGGGTCCTCAGTGGGTTGGGGACAGGGAGGAGTGTAATGGGACTACGATCACAAGATTTGCTCAGACAATGTATGTAATTATGAATAATAAAGACAAAGAAATTTTAAAAATAGGCATAAACTTGTACCCTGAGATACAAAAATCAGTAGGCATTCTAACAAAGTCTCTGATTTCAAGGAAATGAAATTTGGGTTTCCTATGTGGAAGTGTGTGAGTGTCCCGAGTAGAGGTCCATGGCTGGTGGCTAGTTAAAGGATTTAGTCACTTCACAGGAACAAAACCCAAGCATACCTCACAGAACCAGACCAGGGCCTGAAGCAGCTACCTTCATTTCCTTCCAGTCCCCTTCCCCTTCTCTCTCTCTCTGTGTCTCTCTCTGTCTCTCTCTGTCTCTCTGTCTCTGTCTCTCTCTCCATCTCTTGTCTCTCCCAGTGGCCATCAGTTCACTTCTTTCTGCTAATGACTTTCTCTACCTGCTCTTCTGTGTGCACACTCAAGAAAAGTACATCCCAGCTCTAATGCATATGACTTTGCATTCAAGAATCCAGTAGCAACTGACAGCATTCTCCATGGGTCTCAGTTTAGGGTCTAGGAAGAGATGCTCTTAGTGGTCTAGATCTGAGGAGGAGTAAGAGAGAGGACAACCAGCTCCAATTCATCGCAGGCCGGAGGAGAGTGGGCAGCAAGGGTGATGCCAGTGAAGTATGTGAGGAAGGTACATGTATGTCATGGGATATCATGACATCTGAACGACTCATGGAAAAGGCCTGGGCAGGGGTAGTTTTGGTAATGTGTCCCCAAGAGAATACATAACTTGCTTCAGGAGCGTTTTCATCGCTGCTGCACACCAAATACATAGTTTCTGACGGACTGGACATATTATGAGATACTTTGTTTAGTTCTTACACCCAAGGATGGTTACCAGGATAAAGAATGGAGAATAGCTAAAGAATATTACAGCTGGGAAATACAGTCACTCAGAGTAAATCTTCAAAATTCAAGGTTAGACTAGCTATCTATAAATTCTAATGGCTGTGGTAGAGGAGTGAGACTCTTTTCTTCCCATCCTTCCCCTCCCCTTCCCCACCTCTTCTCCATCCCCCCTCATTCCTTCTTGTTTCCTTTCTTGCAGTAGACAGGCTGAGGTCAGGGGTGCTGCACCCCAGCATTTTGGTTTGGAACCTATAGAATGGAAAAAAAAGGAGCCCAGTTTTTAGGTGCTTAATCAATGGCCCTTTTAGATAGAAAAGGAAAATATAAGAAGCACTGGTTGAGGAGAAAGACAAATTTCGTTTTGATGGGATGTGAAAATTCCTAGGAGCATATATATTCTGACTTGAATACGGGATGATGGCATCAACGTGTTGATGTGTAGAGAAGTGAGTTTTCCATCCTGAGGAGCATTCAAGCAGATGTTTGCAAGATTCCCAGTCAGGCTTCTGAAAGAAGTGATTCTTGCATTGGGTGAGAAGCTAGAGTAAATGACCTTTAAAGTCTCTCCCTACTTTAAGATTCTATGGTGCTATAACAGAAAAAAAAAGCAGCTATTTATTTCATGCATTGTTGATGTCTCTTGGCAGATTCTAAATACCACTGTGACATATACCAGGAGATAAAAACAAGTAAAAAAAGGGAGAGTAACTACACAATTTTATGTGTATATTGATAGCTGTATATTTACTTGATGCACGTTTTCATGTCAGGCTGTTTATATCTAGAACTCGACTTGCTATTTCACAAATCAACGTGCAGTATTTGGCATAGCTGAAAATGTCAGGGACTCTGACACCAACGGCACTCTGTGCCTGTGTGCAAATATGTGGTTATCTGTGTATAAATAAAAAGGAAAGGACCCCGATTTGTAGTTAAGTGATTACTATTTTCCATTTAGTGCAATATCTATTCTATTACCACAAAACAGTCATTTTTAAATCCTTCACGCAGCAATGATTCTGAGATGAGTTGAATACAATCTAAGTATAACCTCAGTGTGCAAACACACTGATGAGCTGCTAGAACGCCAGCACACCAACCATATGGAACTGTAAACAATGCTCAGAGGAGCTGGGAATAATTTTAGCATTTTATGAAAGCCGAGGACGAGACGAACGACACTCTCACTTGATTCAATGCCCTGTCGCTGATCTGATTTGGCTGTCAAGGGTTTATGGGGCAATTAGCATGAGGAATAGAAATATAACTTGGTAGGTGGGTTTTTGCTCAATCCAGGGTTAATAGATACGTGGGTATTACTTGGAGATAAGCTAGAAGGGACAGCCTGGGGAAAAGTTGTGATCGGAGGCTGGCTCTGAGAAGGGAGTCCCTTAAATTTTGTCCAAATGTAAGTAAGCCCTGCTAATCCGTGCTGGAGTGAATGTAGCTAGGTGGAGGGGCCCTGGGGACGCTTGTGACATTTGTCAGACCGTTAAGGCTACTTCTCTAAAGTCTGAGGGAAGAGCAGAGAACAAAGCAATGTTTGGCTGAAAGTGAGCACTGCAGGCAGCCAGTGTGGAGACCTGCTTAACCCTTTGTTGTAGCTGGAGTCCCCAAGCCTCCCTTGAAATCAATGAAACCACATCCTGTGTCATTCTCAGAGGTAGCTGGTCCAGAAGCCCTCAGGAAAGGCTGACAGAAATGCAAGCCTTTATTGTGGAGATCTGATTCGTGGATGCCAAGTTCATACATCACCTCATCCAGAGACTGGCCCTTGTCTCTGAGCATATAGTGGAGGGAAAGCTCAATCAATGTTCAGGACCAGCCATGTAAGACAGCCTCTGGGGATCTGGGGACCCACCAGTGGTGGTGAGCCATCACTGGGATGAGCAGATGGCTTGGGGCTTCTCCAGGGACATTGAGAATATCCCTTGGCCAAGGTTCAGGAAGGGTGGGAGTTGCCTCTTCCCTGGATCTGAGGGTCCGTGGGCCTGGGCTCAGGCATAGTTGGACTTGGACCAAACTTGCCCACCTGCAGCATCAACTCACAAATGACCCTACTGTCTCCCCAAGAGCTCCAGGGGCTTAGAAGGTCAGTGATGGGAACCTAAACCTCTGATTTGCTGGTTTTCCATTGTATTCTGCTCGGGGTGTGCTAAAATAAACAAAACCCTGTGCTCTCTTTGAAAGTGATACTGTCATTTGCTTTGGAGGCTAAACTAAGTGCCACTTTCTTCTAACCTTAGAGGTATTTATTCCAGATACATTTCTTGAACACCTTCTTGATAATTCGAACCACACAGAACACAAGAAGGTGGCGTTTCTGGCCAGCATCTGGCTGGAATGGGGCTACAGAATTACATTTCCTAGGAGCGAGTGCATCAAACAGAGGTAGGAAATGGAAGCAGGTAGAACGGGGTGGACCTCGATGGGAGGAACCTGATGAGGTTTTGGTGAAAGAAATAATTTTCAACATAAAAGGCTGGAATGATTTTGAATGAAAGGATCACTGTTTTATGAGGGAATAGGTGATAAGAACAAGGAAGAGGAGGTGGAGAGTTACAGCAATGCTATGAGACACCATCCGGGACGTTTAAGGTACAAAACCCACCACGTTTCCTGAAAGAAATATTTCAGTGTTGCTTTCCAGGTAGTGGTAGGTACCATTTCTTCATTAGAATGCCATAGTGAGAAGCGGCCCCCAATTATGTCAGCAGCTCCCCTGGGTTATATAACCTTTCCAGAAATAGAATGTACTTGTCACAGCTGACTCCTAGTGGCAGGTACCCTTCAAAATCCCTCTCCTAAGGCTGCCTCTGTCCCTTAGGACTGGTGATCCTCCAGGATTGGCATGCCTGTTCTGAGAACTTCCTAACAAGCCCTTATCCTGGAAAAACTTGACCCCAGGACACAAATCATGTCATGGCCTTTCTGACTTTAAAGTCCATTTGGCTTTGCTTACCTTTGAAAATGAACATCGATGTTTTGAAACTGTGATTGTGTTCTCTGAGCACTGACCTGCAAACACAGATACCAAGAAATTCCAGGGCCAGAGTGTCCAAACAACAGGGGTACGGACACGCGATTGAATAATAATAAAATCCCAGGCACATCTCATCTCCTGGTTTGTTTTTCTCTTTGACTCTTCGACGAATCCTTCTTTGTCCTCAGTCTTTGATGGGGGGGGGAGTCCAGGCTATTGAAACATTTGGATTAAAAGAAGAGTTATTTGAGGCTTTCCCTTGCTCTGACCAACTGGGAGATCTTTGGTGTGCTGGTCTTGAAAGTGAACTTCAATTGCAGGAGGCAAAACCCCACCTAGAAGGTTTGTGAGAGGAGGGAATGAAGTTATTTCACAAATAATTTGTTCTACAGGTAAAGAAACAGAGGTCCACAAAGTTATGTTCCTTGTCCAAGATGACGCTGCTGGTGAGTTTCCATCCTAGACCACAAATCAGAGTTAGGAAATGACCACTAAATCAGATTAGCAGCTTGCTGCTCGGATCGGATTTCTAGACGAAATCATCTTGAGCTATAACAAGCACAGTGCTGCAGAACGTCTTCACAAATGCTACCGCATTCATCTTCTCTCTATAATTTCCTCTTGGAGAAGGAAAGGAACATAAACTTCTGAATTAATTTATGATAGCAGAAATTAATATGAAATGATAGGGACTAAATTTTGGGAAAACATTAATAAGTACAGGTCTGGCTATCGTGTTTTCTTGCTAGTCTTTATAAATGACCATAGGACACAGGTACTTTGGCAAAGCACTATATTAAAGATTATACCTTTCTGGTTAGAAGGTCAGTGAGTGCTGGAACAGACAACAGACGTTTCATATTGCATTAAGTGTCCTACTCAGAGGTGCAATCAACAAGCACAGAGTTGTGACAACAGGGCCAGAGTCAATGTGACAAGCTAAGGATTACAAATGCAATTGGTTATTTTGGCAAAGGCAGTTCATTCTAGACACGTGCTAGAGAACCAGATGATGTTGATTTGTACAAAACCTGGTTACAACGTATCTCTTGGATTGAGTTTTTCCCCAGTACAAGGAAATCATGTCATATTCTGCTAAAATAAAGTAACTGTGCCTTCCAAATGTATCTGCTTTTTGCTTTCAAAAGCACAGCTATTCTTCATCTTTATGCACCAGCTTTTGGATTTGACATAAAGATATCATAATCTCATAAAGATATTATGTGTTCTTTATGGAGAGAAGTTGGGGGCATACAGCTCGTGGAGGGGGGATAGGACTGTATGTCTTATAGGATGGGCTGGAGGTATCCACCTTTTGGAGTGAGCTGGGGAGTGTACATTTTGATACCCAGGAGCCTGGCAAAGGAAGGGTCATCAGTAAACAATGAATCATGGTTAACACAACATAGCATTCATAAACGCTCAGTAAACTGTAGCAGGTTTTTGCATTTATCTTAAGATCACCTCGCAAGTCATTTGAAGAACTGGGATTTGTTCTCAGAATGTGTGACTCAAGGGTCTGTCTCTACACACCATTTATTTAAATGAGAAACCAAATAAGTGAAGAAACAGCCGGAGGAATATGGCCAGATAGGGGTGGATTCTGGTTCTTCCATCATTCAGCCCACAATTAAAACAGTGGGGTTCAGGCTAAGCTACCTGTGTTCGTTAACTCTCTAGGTAACAAAATTCCCTCTTGATGAGGTTTAATTTTACTTTGGCTCAGTTTTATAGAGATTTCAGCCCATGACCAGTGGGCTCCGTTACTTTGTTCCTTTAGTGAACAAATGGTTTATCTCAGGAGGAGGAGGAAGAAGGGGATGCCCTCCCACCCCCACAGTGATCACACACCACTCATTGATCCCCACCTCTTACAGATTCCACCAACTCCCAATAGCACCTGAGGATCACTTACCCAAACCCTAGCCATACCCTCCCTGCATGGCTCTGGGTCTCCAGAGGGACACGTGGACAGTGCTGCTGTCCACATGGTTTCAAGTTCTCTCATCCTGCCGGGAGCCAAGCTGCAGAGTTCGGTGGTATTTGCACAAAATGTGGGCAACACACACACACACACACACACACACACACACACACACACACACACACACGCCTGCTTGGCGGGAGCCAGTCCATGCACAGGTTAGTGTAAAGGGCCACATTCTTTAGCCCACAAAAGAAGCATGAATGCAAAATAAAGGGCTTTTGAAGAAGAGCACCATCCAGTTTACAAAGAACGATCTCCTCGATTGTCTCATTTGGTTATGGGAACTACTCTGTGGCTTGAAATCTCCATGTTCTCGGGATGGGTAAGCCCCAGAGCCCCAACTTCCAACCAGTCTGTGGGTCCCAGGTAGCTTCCATGATACATTTGATCCTATTTAACTGAGCACCCCTAGTTCCGACTGCAGAATTATGGCATGATTTTCCTAGTGTAGATTTGGGTCCATTTGGAAAGTTTTACTTTGAGTCCTCCCCAAAACAGAGCCATAGGACAAGATGACCTTGTTCATGTCTAAGGCATGGAATTTTGTGATTCCTTCCCGGGATTTTATCAAAGCAATAAAATAACTCACTTGAAATGTTTGCTATAGGAAATATCATAGTAACTGTAAAGATGTATTTATTTAGGAACCTTCAAAGCTAGAAAACTCTGGAAGCAGGAAGTGAAATGTTGGGGAAATTGTTTTACTCACTTAAGTATTATTGTCTTGTTCTGATAATTTTATTTCAAGACTTGTGGTCACAACATCCTTCCACATAAAGCCCTCTCTGGACCCTTCCCATCTCCTCACACTACATGTAGGGATTGTTTTTCCTTTCAAACCTGACTGCTTCCTCTATGATTCTGCAGCAAATTGACCTTCTGAATGTGTGACATAATTACTTCCATGGCAATGGGCTGAAGTTAGAGATAGGCCATTATGTGAGCAGAACAGGCTGAGCAGGGAGACAGGAGCTAAGGGTTTTTTCAAAAATAAAAAATTAAATTAAATTAAAAAAAAACACACTGCCAGCCTTAATAACAGCAGGACACAGAGAGAAAATTACTAGCATTATAAATTGCTTTTTTGATAAAGGTTTTGTCTGTACTCTTTAAAAAGCTGTGACACACTGGGAAAATCTCTCTACATTTTTAATTACAGATAATTTTGTGTAAGGAAAAATCTCCCCATGAAAAATAGCCTAATGAAATGGGTTTAGTTTGACTTTGGCGAAGCTCCATGTCATTCTAAATGAGTGCTTAAAAACAGAAACAAACAATATTTGCTATTACTTAAAAGTGTCAGAGATAATTTGCATCAGAAAGCAAAGAGACAGAATCAGAGATTGGGCCTTCAGTCTAGCTTCTCCCCAGGGACGTGTGCAATACTGTCCCCAAGGGATAAAGAGAGAAGGCTGCCATGGCCCCTCAGGTAACCAGAATCCAGACTCACCTATATATGGAAGATGGACAAAATCAGGAAGAAAATGGAGATTTCAGTGTTACCAAAGCAACTGATAGGAGCAAAGCAAACCATCATCAAGCTGTGTGCTTTTCTGAAAGGGCATCACATGTCAGTTGGGGATGTAGCTCAGTGGTTGAGAATGCATCTGGCATGCCCAAGGCTCTGGGTTCAAGACCCATCATTGCCAAAACAATTCCAACAGGAATGTCAGAGCTGCCCCTCCCCCATGGCTGCTCACCTTTGGCACAATTCTGACAAGTATGTTTTTCAATCCCCACAGCACATTAAAAGCAAGTAATTAGAATGCAGGAAAAGAAAGTGAACAGACTGGGTATTTCACATGTATTTATTTTATCCTAACAGCAACAGCCAATGGGATGCTGGAGTGACTAATTCATTTTAAATATGATAAAAGAGGTTTAGAGCAGCTCAGCAGAATTGGTGTTCATGTTTAAGACTCTAGGAGCTCAAAGCTTATGTTCCTTCAACTTCTCCCGACTTTTCAGAAGACACTGAGAATCAAACCCCATTGGGCAGGGCAATAACAGCAGCCAAAACTGGAATCAGTATGGAAAACTTCACTGCACCCTGGAACCCTGGAGTTGAGAGGGCGAAAGACATCTGTCTACTCGAGTGGACAGTTACCAGCCTCTGGGTCATCAGGGAAATGATGACCCAGGGGCAGGTGCAGCCTGGTGAGGACACGTGGCAAGATGCAAGGGGCATTTTTGCCTTTTACTAGCTGTGGGAACTCAGGCAAGTTACATTATCTTATTCTGTTTCGTTTTTCTCATCTGAAAATTATCATGATAATATTACCTACCTCAGGGAACTTGTTTAAAGGCCAAGTGAGGCAATTCACAGAAACAGATCAATGCTTTGGAGGCACTGAGCATTTTGGAAGCTTGCAACTTCAATTCATCAAGGACTGAACCCTGATATTTATGCTGTTCACTCATTCATTTGTTACGTTTTTTTTGACACATTTTACGAGCTTAGCAATGGGCACCCAGAGAGTATGTGAATATATAAGCCATAGCCATTCCCAGGTAGGAACTCAGACATGTAAACAAGAAATCATCACAGTCACTCAGGAAGTGTGCAGGGAGCATTTCTGGGGGAACACACTTCCCATCCCCAAAGGAACTAGAATGACTTCCTAGAGGCACGGAGAGAAAAGAAGCAAAAAGGCATTCTGGTGGTTTTCACAACAGATGGAGGGTGAACAAGTGGCCGGTGGATGTGGGGTACAGGGTTTGTGTCAGTGCTGGGAAGGGGGGACTGTAGAAGCAGTTAGGGAGGACCTTGGATGTGCAGCTAATATTCAATAATCTCAATATTCATGGAGAACCCCAACATATGAAACAGATAACAGATATTTTATTTTTTTAATATTTTATTTTATATTTTATTTATTCATTTTCAAGCAGATACACAGAGAGAGAGAGAGAGAGAGAGAGAGAGAGAGAGAGAGAGAGAGAGAAAGAGAAAAAGAGAGAGAGAACACCAGGGACACCACCTTGTGGGTCTGGTTTATGTGGGTACTGGGGAATTGAACCCGGGGCTTTAGGCACTGGAGGCAAGTGCCTTAACCGCTGAGCCATCTCTCCAGCTCAACAGATATTTTATTAAGGAACATGTAATTTATAACAGCAATCAGTGAGAACAACCACCAGGTAATTTATGCAACAATTTGAGGTTGTGGTGTATGAGAAAATCAGCTTCCATCATATGTATGTATATATGTATGTATGAATGTATGATTTATAATTAATGATATTGACAGTGTTCTGATTGATTTAGAAAATGAATGCAAACGGAAGCAACTTTTCTTTTAAGAAACTCAGTTTGAAATCTCCAGACACTTAGCTGATATGGAAGTTTAAAAGAGAAACAGTGAGATATTTTTTTTCTTCAATTTTAAATGATTATCTATTAGTATCTGACACTTCTTATCATAAATAAAGTCAGATTCCAAACAGCATAATCTTAGTATCAGTGCTAAAATAATCCATAACACATTATTACTGAGATGAGACCTGGTCCCTGCCCACATCTCACTGTTGGTTTGTCTGTGGTGAGAACATGGAATGAGGTGGTCCATCTGAGCCTTGCCTGGCCTAAGTAAGGAAGATGTCTTAGTCTGTTTGCGTTACTTTAACAAAATACCTGAGACTGGGAAATTGCTAGGCAGAAATTGCTCATGGTTCTAGAGCTGGGAGGTTAATAATAAAGGCACTGGCAGGTTGTATATCTGGTGAGGTGTCAGGGGCGAAAGCTTTTGGGGCCTTTGGAGGCACACCCTGGGTTAGTCTTGGAAGGCACCTGACAGCTTGCCACGAGGGGCTTAGCTTAATGAGTTTCAGGAGGTGATCTCGATTGGCCGTTATGCACAGGTTCTTACCATTAGCCCTCTGATTGGCCAGGAAGCTCTATATATTCTGCCTAGTTCCCCGCAATAAAAAGCACACCTTCATCAACCCACAAGCGATGTGTGTGTGTATCTGTATGATCACTGCCCTCGCCGGCGACGGGCAGTGATAGTGAGGGTCCCAGTCTTTGCTTCTAGGATTCCACCTTATCATTGTGTCTTCTGGAAAGGACAAATGTCATGTCCTTACATGTTAGAAGGCAGAAAGACTAAACAGTTCCCTCAGCCCTTTCATCGGGTTATAAGGGTAAAAGTTCTAGTCATCTCCTAAAGCCCTTCCTTCCCTGCCACTGCCCAATACTGTCACATTGAAATTGAAGATCCAACATGAATTTTGGAGGAAACATTTACAAACATTCAAACAGTAGTGGAAGAAAATGCATGTATGTCCTGGGGATCAGACAGCCTTTTTCATTAAGCAATTGACATGATATAGTTTGTGAACTTTCCAACAAATGGCAGATTTCTAAAAAGTGATTATTTTTTAGTGTGAATAGAAAAGTTAGCAGGGAGCTACAACGACATACAATGACATACGAGCCCTACCAGCTGACATCATGTTTTCTACATTCCCGTGTCCAGTTCTCAGTTGGCTTGATCAGAGCTGGGTACACAGCCTGTTCCCTGCCAATGTCTATTGAGTGAACTGAAGTTTAGAAAACGATGTTGGCCTACACATCTGAAGCCAGGCATTGGCAGAGCCTGTGTGTGGTAACCAAGGCCTCCAGGGCTATTGATTCGCCCCTGTAGGAAGCGTGTGTAGAATGATGTCATAGATAGCATCCATGGAACATTCCATGTTGAAAAACATGCAAGAAGAGGCTGGGGGAAGTGTGGGAACCATCCCAATATGAGCTCAGCTCTACAGCCGGCTCTAGAGGCTTGGCAATGCCCTGGTAACTCGCACTGCGAGACTCCTGCGCAAGATGCTTCTAGACCTACTTGTTCTAGAACTAGGTTCTACCTCCCTTCATTTAGCTTAATAGACTACAGGTGGAAAGGAGTAAGCAGCGATCACACAGTGAAAGGAAGCCTCTTTCCAGAATATGAGTAGGCAAGGGTAAGAGGTAAAGCCAGGGCTGGGAGACACTTAGACCCAAGGGCTTGTCTTAGGTACTTTTCTTCTTGCTGGGACCAAGCATCTCATAAGAAGCCCATAAAGAGTGGAAGGTCTTATTCTGGCTTAAAGTCCAGGACACACAGTGAGTCATGGCAGAAGCAAGAGACTGTGGCCACCTGGAAGCCACAGCCAGAAAGCAGAGAGCAAACAGGCAGTGAGCCACATGGTGAAATCTGACGTCTACTTTCAGTGCATCTCTCCATCAAGGGCACCGTTACCTCCTAAGCCTTCCCAAGCAGTGCCTCCAACTGGGAAGCAAGTATTCAAACACATGAGCTGGCGGGGGACATTTTACATTCAAACCACAGCATTGCTGTTGGCACACTCATTCGTTCCTCGTTTTCACATAGGTTTGAATCGTCCACTTGAAAGCTTGTTCTCCATGGTTCAGCCAAGACTAAGTCCCCCTTTGCTCTCTTAGTACCGTAATGGTGACTCATCGCATATCCCAGGAGGACCTCTCCCTGGAAGAGATGGATTGTCTTCTAGAAGACTTGTTCTAGAACTAGGTTCTACCTCCTTTCATTTAGCTTAATAGACTACAGGTGGAAAGGAGTAAGCAAGGATCACACAGAGAAAGGAAGCCTCTTTCCAGAATATGAGTAGGCAAGGGTTTGGGAACCAATCTGGCACCTACTGAGAGCACTGGACTCTTTTACTAGGCTGATTCATATGTCCCAGTGGAAACTTTCCCCATCTGGGGAGTCATTAATGTGTCATAACTTATAATTTCAAAATTATTGGGTGTTTAGGGCTTCCTTTCTCTCTGTCCTCACATACAGACTAAACCTTTTGAATAGTAAGGAGAAGGGAATCCATCCACCACCTCCTCTTGCTGTGATGCTATGTGAATATACACGATCAGAAACCTACCCAGGGCTTCTTTGTAGGACAAAAATTTTAGCCTACTAACTTTCGATGCCTGGCTGGAGGTTATAGTTCTCAGAATTCAAATACATTTTTATTCTTGGCAGGACTAGTCAAAACAGACGACGACTCCTAGCCTGGCATCTTAACTGCTCTCCAAGGACCAGCCAACAGGGTGTTCTCCCTGGTGGAGGGTCAGAGGTCATGCCTCTCAGAAGACAAAGGTCAGCCTCAGCAGCAGTTCACAAGCAAAACTGAATCTCCAAGTGCCACCAACTCGGGAGGACCTTTTCCTTTCCACGCTGGCCTTCTGGAATTAGGATGGCATTCAAGAGTGCAAAGGTCACTCCGTCTGACGTCAGAAATGAGCAGAAGTGCTCAGTGGGAGAACAGGAAAGGCAAAAAAAAAAAAAAGCCAGACAAAGATATAAAAATTTAAAGGCACAATCCCTTTAAATTTCTAATCCCCCCCCCTTTTTTTTTTGGTTTTTTGAGGTAGGGTATCGCTCTAGCCCAGGCTGACCTGGAATCCACTCTGTCATCTAATTCCCATCTTCATGTCTCTTTATGAATCCCATTGAGAAATTCAGATGGCATTGTCTATATTCAATGTTATCTATGGAACGAAGGGAAAATGGAGTTCCCTGGACATGTAAAGGCACACACATGTTTCTTATTTACTTTTAGGTAGTCAAAATACCTAGTCTATTCTTCATAAAGCCTTACTGCTTGTTTGCCTGACTTGGAACTTCTCAGTTTGTGGTGTCATGAGGCAAAGCTCTCCCTTCCCACGTGCCATGATTCCCTTCAGCCCCCTTTCAAATTCCTGTGAAAATATCTCCATGGCTCTGGGTTTGGCTTTGCTCCTTGCCAGCTCCTCTGTGTCCCTCACATGCCAGGGACTCTCTTCCCTGCCCCAGCTCATGAAAACCCTGTCACCCTGCAAGAGATTCCTGTGTGTCACCTGAGTGTGCCAGAAAACATCTGTCTGATGGCTCTGCTCATTCCTGCCAAGGCCCTCAACTGGATCAGGTCACTTGTACAGCCAGGATCAAATGCTGCCCTACTTAATTCAATCACTTTTCACCACAAGAGCAAATACGGTCATTAAAGTGACTGGATCTCTTGAGACATGCGATGAGCCTGCCAACACGTTGCTAAGCTGTGTGGAACAGATGACAGCTTGGAGAGGGCAGGACAGAGCTATGCTGCCCCTGACACAGGGTGGAAAGGCTTGGGCCCCTGGGGCATCTTTCCCGCAGACTCCTGACGATAATGGGTATATTTGCAACGAGGCTCAGAGCAGAGAAGCAGAGCAGCTGCGTTCAGCTGTGACGATAAACATGAGTTATTTACCAGATGCCGGGGAGAGAGACCCAAGGCAAGAATGATGACTACAGCAAGCCGAGGAAAAACAAGCTATTTTTCAAACAAGTTTTAAGAAGAATTTTCTCCTATGGTTTACAAGGCTCCATGACAAATAAGAAGATAATGTAGACTTTAAATCTTTTTTTTTTTAATCTTTATCTCCTCCCAACTACTAATTTCATCATGTATTCAGTGTTCCTATTGGCCAGCCACTGGGCAATGCCATGTATTCAGTGTTCCTATTGGCCAGCCATTGGTCAATGCCATGTATTCAGCGTTCCTATTGGCCAGCCACTGGTCAATGCCATGTATTCAATGTTCCTATTGGCCAGCCACTGGCCAATGCCATGTACTCAGTGTTCCTATTGGCCAGCCACTGGTCAATGCCATGTATTCAGCATTCCTATTGGCCAGCCACTGGTCAATGCCATGTATGTGGCATTCCTATTGGCCACTGGTCAATGCCATGTATTCAGCGTTCCTATTGGCCAGCCACTGGTCAATGCCATGTTCCTGGATCAACTACTTTTATCCTAGTAAGAATCCTATAAGAAGGCCCAGTGTTTTCATTTCCTAGATAATAAAATGAGGCTTAGAGGACCAAGTGACCTGCGGAGTCACTGTTGCTGGTCACAGAATAGAACCCAGACCAGGGTGGTTGCTCACAAAGCCCTTCTTTCCTGTGACCTTATTTTTCTCACATTATCTTTCACTTGACTGGTCCATCTTCCCATCACCAAAGAGTCATAGTTTGAAATGCTCAGACATCCATTTTCAATTTTTTTTTTGGGGGGGGGTTTCTGAGGTAGGGTCTCCCTCTAGTCCAGGTTGACCTGAAATTCACTATGTAGTCTCAGGGTGGCCTGGAACTCATGGCGATCCTCCTATCTCTGCCTCCTGAGTGCTGGGATTAAAGGTGTGTGCCATCACACCTGGCTGTATAATTATTTCTTAACTAACACATACTGGTTTGAGTCCCGATTCTGGCACTTCCTAGTGGTGTGACCTAGTTCTTTTTCTATCCAGTTCTCAAAAGTCACACCACTAGGAGTCAATGCAGGGTCAATATACTTAGAGCAGTTTGAAATGATGTTGAGTGAAAGTATGAAAAAATGTTACTAGTTACCTTCCCTCTGGAAGCAAAACAGCCTTTCTGAGTGTCTCTGAGGGGTTTGTTCCAGGACCCTTCTCAAATACTGAGATCTGAGCCAGATAGCAAATCCTTTATGAGAAAAGCCATAGTATTTGCCTATAACTGAAATACCTCCTCCTTAGAATTTAAATTATTTCTGTATTACTTATAAAATATAATGTAAGTGGTTGTTACAGTGTATTGTGTAGTGAGTACCGAGAACAAAGTCTGCATGCGTTCAGTATGGATGCATTTCTCCCCAAATATTTTCAATACACAGTTGAATCTGTGGATGTGAAACGTACATGGAGGGCTGTCATGTGAAAACCTGGAGGAGAAGAAGACTTTTTTAGTATCTCCATATGTACACACCTGAGACACTTTCAGAAGTGTGACCCACCTAGCTGCCATGATGTGGCGAGAGGTTATAGGGAACTCTGGAAACTCATAAGGAAATTTCAACAAAAGTTGACTTTTGGGATCAGCTGAGGTCTTACTTCAGGATCTGCCTCTTTTCATTTGGGAATGCAGACAATGGGGAGGTTGGAGGATTCCAAGGATGGAAGGCCACCTGTGTAACCTGCTCACAGTTACTCAGGTCCACATTCCCTTTCCCAAGTGGCAGAGCAAGGTGGACACTGCTGTTGGTCACCAACTACACTTGGCACAGGTTGAGTGTCCATTGATAATAGCCTTTCACTCATATCTGAATTTTTGACGGGTCTCTTTTAGATGCAATTTAACAGCTTTGCAAAGCATTTGAGGAACCTTAGAAGCCCAGCAGAATTTCCCAAGGCCTTACCATACCTGCCCACAGCATCACAACGTCTCCTCCTTCAGTTTAAAGGAATGTAGTATAAGCATTTTGGGTCACTGTCAATCATGGTTCTTAAACTTGAATTTCTTTTAGGACCGGGGTCACTTTTTTAAGTACCATAAATCAAGCTGATATGCTTACCAGTATTTACCCAATAATAGGAATCCTGCATCTGGAATCTGATGATACAAAACGAGAGACACAAACATGTCACATGCATAGTGCCTTTGACAAGAGTGAGAGCAGAGCTAAGAACCCAGTGGCTAGGACCTTCTTTCTATCAGAGCTCCATGTTAACTGAGGAATAAAATGATATCTACATGGCTTGTGCCCATCACGGCCTTTTATAATACCCAGGCCCATGCCCTCTGCTTTCAGACCCCCATGGAAAGTATAGATCCTGCTCTCATAGGCCTTTGCTTAGTCTTGTTCTCGCTGCATGGCGTTATGATCCTAAAGCAATGCTTTAGCAACCTTGGCAATGGTGCTGTGTTCTAATAGAAATGACATCTTCATGGACTGGATGGAGCTCTAACAAGCAGAATGAAACCAAAGAGAAACACAGGGCCCTGGCTTCTCTTCCTCTTTTAACCCTTCACAGAAAGTCCCTTGGCTTCTTCAGCCTGTCTCCTCATCGCTGTGAGGATTGAGGAAAGTGATTCCTATAGGCTGAATCTCCCTCAGATGACATGGCTGCATCCTCCGTGCGGGAGCTCTGAGCCCTTCAATAGCCAACCCTGTAATTTAAGTGATAACTGCTTGTACAAGATAAGGAAGAGAAATGTTTCAGCTACAGCTGAGGGCAGCCAGCTCTAGATATGCCCAGCTCTTAGGCCCTTCTTAGGGAAACTGGGGAGAAAATGGAGATGCCTGCCAGGTAACTGTTTCAGAAAAAAAGAGATGTTACCTTGATTGCCACACCAGCTGAGCACCTGAATAATTATATTTTAAGCAACAGACCATAAAACAAGATTCACTGAGCATCTAGGGAGCCGATTGCACCCAGGCCTGCCCCAACTGGCCTTCCGCATTGCCTCTGCATCTCAGGGTGGGTGTGGGAGAACACAGGGCTTTGTGGGTCCCCAGGGGCCTGCCAGGCCTGGAGCTGTTGCTCAGCAGTGGGAGGCAGGCCAGTTCTCAGGTCTGCTAATGAGTGGTGTGGTGTCTGGCAAGGATCTTGCCTGCCAGTGAGTGTGACTAATCATGAATCTTTTCAATAACGCTGACAACTCATTCTCTTTTCTCTCCTTCTCCCGCTCTCTTTGCTGGGGCTGGTGGAAATAGGAGCAAATTAGCCTCATTCTGCAAAAGGCAGGGCATGACAGACAAAAGACCCCCTCAAAGGTTTCCACTGTGCTGGGCCTGGATGTTTTGCAGTCAGTGTAATTATCTGACTTGGGTGAGCGGACAGGGTAGTTTTGTTGTTGTTTCTTACACCCGATAGCAGGTGAAATCTGACAATGCCTTGTTTCTGCCCCATTGGCCCATTGAACACATTCCCATTTGCCACCAGGGAAGGCAGTGTGATTATTTTTCTGTGAGTATTCCAGCCCCCAAACTGTTGGTTCTCCCATTTCCTGGTCAAAGGCTGGGTTTCATCAGATAATGTTTCTGTCACTGTGTGGAAGTGTGGCAGACCTTAAATGACCTTGGCTCCCTAGTTGGGGTGGGAGGTGAAGGGCAGTCTTACACTCATCTCTCTCCCCTTCCCCCCCAACTTTACCATTTCATAAGTTCACAGAGCTTCTGACACCACGCTGATGGTGTGGACCAGAGTGCGTGGTGTGGGTACATGTCAGGAAAGTCAGTCATGCCATCTGTTGGGTGGTGGGTTGGAAGGCTTTCTGCCAGGTCCTGAGGATGCTGGACCAAAACTTGAGGAGAGGAATAGTAATTCTCTAATGATGTGGTGGTGCCCTCATCATGGGCTAGACTTTGGAGAGTGACTCAAGTGTAATTTCTTAATGGCAAGACCAAAACACTTAACTTTTGAGAGACAAGCAAGTAAAAGCAAAGGAGATGTGCAGAGAGATTTGGGAAGCACCTCAGACAGGGTTTTACATTCTTGTTCTCTAAGATAAACACGCTATGAAGCTCACTTGCTTTCCTCCCTTTAATCATTAGGACTGTTTCTTCTTTCATTTCAGGACTTTTGAGATTACTACTTGTGTTTCAGGTGGTACAGAGTGGCAATTAAATTAGCAATATCAAAGCTGTGCTTTCTAAATTAAAAACCGGGACATGTGTTCCAACAGGCATCAGAATATTTTCGGGAATGATAAAAAAGTATTTGTAATTGGAATTTTCTTTGAGCATTCTGATGATAGGATTCCCTTTCCTTGTCTTCTAAGGCATCTGGGGTAATGTCTCCTGGTTAGCAGAGGTTAGATCATCTGTGCTCTGTGTGATGTAGGGTTTCAAACACCAGGAAATTTGACATGAATATCTACATGTGTTGTTTCTTTAAAGATCTTCAGGTCTGGAAAGACTTAGCATAGATCAGTCTGGAAGTGCAGCTTCCTCCTCGGGGTGCCTTAGCAGACTCCCCACCTGTCTCTACTGCTTCACATTTAACCCCTTGGTCTGCCTACATGTCACCTCTCTAGCATTTGAGTCTGTGCCCATTTCAGTCATATAGTCCACAAGGCTTCTCTCTAGAAGAGCAGAGTGGATTCCTGATCTGTCAAGTCATGTCCAACCTCAGACAGTTGATCCTCCATGCAAATCTAGTCACAGGGTGACAACCCATACCTATGACGTGTACCGCCTTTGCTCCTTTGACTAGAGAAGATCACCAAAGAGATCATCGTGAGGGGATGACTTGGGAAAGTCTCTGATGATACAAAGTGAGAGACACAAATGTCTCCCAGGCACAGCTCTGTGCTTCTTTATTACATGGGAGCCAGTTCTATAACCATAGGGAGTAAGACAGGGACAAAAACTGTTTGGCTTCCACGGAACATCCGGATTGACCAGAACAAATTGAGTCAATTATTAATTCTTATAGTGCTTCAGATTATTCAGAAAAGGAGAAATAAGAAAGAAATGGTATCTTATTTGGAGCTTTTTGAGGTTTTCTCAGAAAACCTCTTCAGACCTTCTATGAATGTTATATGATGATCTGTCTCTATTTTTTTAAAAAAGATGTAAATACAACTTAAATTATTTAAACAAAATTCTACCTGACAATGAAAAGGAAATTCACATGTGTTCAGGTTGATAAACCTGTGTTTGGGAAAATACTGGTGCCAGTTAAGATTTCGCAGTCAGGAGGTTTGACTAGAAGTCCACTCATGTATTCAGTAAATTTGGTCAAATGACTTAAAAATAGACACTTCTATGAAAACAGAAGTCTCATGTGGTTTGAACAGACGCATTCTGGGTGCTATGCTGGCCGCTGGGGTACAAGGAGAACAGGAAACTGCCATTAGGACAACAGGTTCCATGGCAGCCATGTGGCCCGATCCTGTGAGGCCCCAGAATTGTTGAGAAGCCACTTTGAGCCGAGGGCTTGTACGAAACGATTCTTCAAAGAATAAATCTGTGAAAGAAATCCTAACTCTACTGAAGCATCTTTGCAGGTAGTGAGAGGATGTGGGTGTGGGTAATGATCAACGTTCAAGCTCACTTGGAGAATTTTTGGGGGGGTTGAAGAAAGGGTCCAGGAGGGCCCTGATGCAGGCTAAGCCAGGCTTGTGTGTCTGGTTCACCTACATCACATCAGTGTCTTCTCTTCATTGTGGCAGAGAAGAGCCACCGAGGGACTTCCAGTAGGGTTAGCGTGGTCAGAAGGGCTCCCCAAAGGAAGGCCTTCTCTCTTCAGTATGGGGCAGGAACCAAGTTCTAGACCAGGAGACCTACAGGTATCATTGGTTTAACCTGGATGAGAACCCAGAGAGACAGGCGATTTAACATCACAGTTCCTTTATGTCAGAGGTTGCTCGGCAGAGCCTTGTGGATTTTTCAAGGCGGAAGGGACGTTAGAGAACATTTTGTGATGAATAGGCCAACACTATCACAGAACTATTGAATTCAGTAGATAATGCAATCTTGCTTTTGTAATTAATGGTAGTGTTAACTGATATAAATTGAGGGTTAATATTAAAGTGCTATGTTAAGGAGTTTATATTTATCTCATGTTGCATTCAGATAGCCTTGTGAAGTAGGTCTTAGAATCCTCGTAATTCAGAAGAGAAAACTGAACTGCAGAGAGGTTAAGGTCTACTTTCAAAATTGCACAGCATATAATCAGAGTGGAAGGTAGAACCCACTCAGGGGCAAAGTAAGCAAGACTGTGCTCTCCTTCGGAACAGCAGTCACAAGTGCAAGGACTTCTACACTGCCTGTGAAACCCTTCTCTAGATGAGTAGCTGAATGATTACAGCTTGACATGATTGCAGCCATCTTGGATCACCGCCTCCATGATCACCTAGAATAATTGGCTAGTTCTCCCAGCATAGTTTCCCTGTAAAGTACAAGAGACAAAGCCAGGGATGGAGATATGGCTCAGCAGTTAAGGCACTTGTCTCCAGTGCCTGAGGCCCCCGGTTCAATTCTCCAGTACCCACATAGGCCAGATCCACAAGGTGGCCTTGGTGCTCTCTCTCTCTCTCTCTCTCTCTCTCTCTCTCTCTCTCTCTCTCTCTCTCTCACATCATCTATCTCCTGTATCTCTATGCTTGAAAATGAATAAATAAAATATTAAAAAAACAAAAAAAGAGACAAAGCCGTTAGGGGGATATGTGATAATTTTTCAACTAGACCCTGACTCCAGAGTTGTGCATGATGCTTAAATAGTAACTGAAGGTAATAACTCCTCTTTTTACGTCTTCCTTCCTGCCTGCATTCATTTCTTTCTTTAAATTTTTATTGACAATCTTCACAGATATACATAATATACCTTGATTCTAATACCCTTCCATTACTTTCTCCTGTCTCTACACCACCCACTACCACTGAACCCCTTTTTCCCAAACAGTCCCCTGTGTCTTTTAAAGTCATACACACATACATCACACACACACACACACACACACACACACACACACACACATATATTCTCCTCCATCACCCATGACAACATGTGGGTGAGCCAGTGTTATGCAGTTCTTATACAGGTGTTGCGGTCAGCTTTCTAGTTGCTGCACAGAAAGAACCCAAACAAAAGCGGCTTGTGGGGGAATGGGTTTATTTGGCTTACGGACTCAAGGGGAGACTCCATCCTGGCAGGGAAAACGATGGCATGAGCAGAGGGTGGACATCACCTCTGCCACAGCACTGCAAACAGCGGCAGGAAGGTGTGCCAAACTCTGGCAAGGGGAAGCTGGCTTATAACCCCCATAAGCCCACCCCCAACAACACAGCTTCATCGAGGTTGTAAAACCCAAACTGCCATCAGCTGAGGATCGATCTATCAGAACACATTCAATTGTTTGTGGGGGACACCTGGATCA
>PVHP010025594.1:0-25357 GCA_004024765.1 Zapus hudsonius | reverse complement strand
GGGTTTTACAACCTCGATGAAGCTGTGTTGTTGGGGGCAGGCTTATGGGGTTATAAGCCAGCTTCCCCTTGCCAGAGTTTGGCACACCTTCCTGCCGCTGTTTGCAGTGCTGTGGCAGAGGTGATGTCCACCCTCTGCTCATGCCATCGTTTTCCCTGCCAGGATGGAGTCTCCCCTCGAGTCCATAAGCCAAATAAACACATTCCTCCACAAGCCGCTTCTGCTTGGGTTCTTCTGAGCAGCAACTAGAAAGCTGACTGCAACAATGTGGATCATGAGAATGAACATGTGTAGTAGAGAAAACCTCATATGACTAAACCGTCATTCAAACCATCATACCAGGAAAACTATGTGCCTCAAAACTGCTCCATCCTCCCTTGAAAATGCTGTAATGAGAATCCACAGACACTTTCTGGGGCTCTCGAGTACTTGCCACTGGAGTGTTCCACTGTCCCTGTGGCAGTGTATTTAAACCTTTCCTTTTACTTTGCTCTTAATAAAGTGCCTTACTGCTTAGCTACTTGCATGGGTCTTTCTTCAAATCCATTGGTAAAATGCCAAGAACCTGGAGATAGCCAGAAACTGTCAGTAACAATGGTATTTATGATCCTTCATTGTTTATGTCAGTTGGTCATTTCAAAATTATCTTTTGTTTTATGAGGCTCTTTTATGTTTTAATATCTTTATTATGAATATGCATTGTATGATCAAATCTTGTGAAGGTGTCCCCATTTCCCTCCTCTCTGTCCCCTACCCACTGGGGTAATTCTTCTGTGTGCATACTGGATCTGTCCATGGGTTAGGGGGGTTATGAACTGCACCAGAAGTAGCCAGTTTTTCTTTCTTTTTTTCCCCCTTTGTGTATTGTTGCTGAGGGAGGCAATATCTTTAAATATTCTCCCCCATCACGGCTCTTAAATTCTTTCCACCCCCTCTTCCACTCAGTTCCCTGAGTCATGGTGGGTGACTTTTAAGTCTTCTTTATTGTTGAGATCTTAGTATCTCTGGATCTTTGCCCTGGGTTGTGCTGGGTATAGTTGTTTTCTGTCTCCGATGACCTTTCTTGGGTTATGAGACTTTCTCTAGTGACTGGTCTCCTGTTTGTTTTGTCATTTTCTAGACGGTTTCATTTGGGCCCCGTGTGAAAGCTAGGTGTGGTTTGTCTACTGCTAGGATGTCAGCCATCATCCAATGTCTTGTTGGTGGAATTGAGTTGTCCCCAGCTCTCTCAAGACCTTCTGAAAAATACAAGCAGAATCTCTATCAGAGAGTGAGACCAATATAAGTTAAATGAGACAAAATTGCTATTTTGGCTAGCTCCTAATGTGTGTAGCCTCTCTGTTGCTCTGTGGTATTGGGAATTTCATAGCTAACATGCCCTGAATCACTTGTGGAAATGCAGGCTGTGTCTATAAAATTTCAGGCACCCATTCTATCACCAGTTAATTTTGACACACCTTGGTAGAGTTTGCTTATAACTTTATTTTATTTTATTTTTCTTTTTTAAAAATATTTTATTCATTCATTTTCAAGCAGAGAGAGAGAGAGAGAGAGAGAGAGAGAGAGAGAGAGAGAGAGAGAGAGAGAATGCACCAGGGCCACCACCTTGTGGATCTGGCTTATGTGGCACCTGGGGAATTGAACCCAGGGCCTTAGGCACTGGAGGCAAGTGCTTTAACTGCTGAGCCATCTCTCCAGTCTGCTTATAACTTTAAATAAAGTATTTATTTATTTATTGGTTTTTTGAGGTAGGGTCTCGCTCTAGTCCAGGCTGACCTGGAATTCACTATGTAGTCTCAGGGTGGCCTTGAACTCATGGCAATCCTCCTACCTCTGCCTCCCGAGTGCTGGGATTAAATGCGTGCACCACCACACCCGGCTTAAAGTTTTTTTTTTTTTTTTTAAAGAAAGACTTTAAAATATGTTGACTAGTCTGATCTTTCATATCTTCTTGGTATTTCAATAATGCTTCATATATTGTACCTTTGAAGTGGTCCCAAAATTCTCATATATGCTAAGCTTCATAGATAGGTAGATTAGATAGATAGATAGATAGATAGATAGATAGATAGATAGATAGATAGATAGATAGATAATTGATAGATAGATGATAGATAGATAGATAGATAGATAGATAGATTGATAGATAGATAGATAGATGTGTACTTATTTATATACATATAAAAATGTTTGCTTTTGAATTAGGAAAATTTCTTTAGATCTTTCTTTAGAATCACTGAGTCCAGTCTATTGTTGACTCTGAATGTCCTTGCCAGCTGTTTTTGAGTGTTAGCATTTCCTTAGATTTCTTAGAATTTCCATCTCTCTGCTTCCATTACATATCTGATCTTCTGTGTGACCTTCTATTTACTATAAGATATTAGGTCAGCTAAATAGAATTCATAGCGCTTCTTCACCATAAAACCTATGTATATGCATTTTCAAAGAATTAGGATATGGACATCTTTTCAGGACCATTGTTCTGTGTCAGATAGAAAAATCATAGATGATCAATAGTAAATATAATTTATATATCAATAGTAAATTCTATTGGGTAGAAAAATATTAATATGTGAGAATTTGGAGATAGTAACTCTATTATTAAATAAGGTATTCAAGAACAATTAATTAGTAAGATCCCCAGTCACAGCTATAGGAATACAAAGAAGTCACACATTTAACAGAAGTAGATATACTCAATCAAGCTACACTGATGTGGGCAATAAAGACTACATAGAAGAGGTAGGAAGAGACCTGTTGAAGTGATGAACATAAATGAAAAAGGAAAACCATACAAGCTCAGGAGTGGGACCAATTCTGTAGCAGTTACCCATCATTCATTGCTGGGACAAAATACTGTACCAGAAGGAGCTTATGGGAAGAAAGGCATTCTTTAAGGTTTGCAGTGTCTAAGAAAAGGTTCCTCAAGGCATGGCTGAACAGATGCTGAACATCACATCATCAGGTGGGGGGTACACCTGGAGTGGGCTAGCTCTAAAAGGGAGAGCTTCACTATTCATATCTCAAAACTTGCCCCCCAGTGATTCACCTCATCCTGCAAGGCTCCACCACTCAAAGGATCTAACAGGTGGGGACTAAGTTAGGAAGATCAATCACAAACACATGAGGCTATGTTGGACATTTCACATTCAAATCACACATTCTACCCTGGCTCCCATAGACTCATGACTATTTCATGTTGCAAAATGCATTCATTAGAAAGTTTAAAGTCCCCATAGTTATTTTTAACCAGCCCCAGAACTGTTCATACATGCAAAGTGTCTTCTGAAACCTAAAATAGTCTCTTACCTATCAGTCCTATAAAATCAAAACACAATTCACATACTTCCAACACATATTGGCACGGAATAAACACTCTCATTACAAAAAATAAGACATAGCAAGGAAAGGCTGGGCCAATGTAATACAGAAAACCAGCAGGGCAAATAGCCACTCCTGCAGCCCCATGCTCAGCATATAGTACTCATGAGAAAATGCCTGTGCTTCAAATTCCACCCCTCCAGATTTGGATGCTTGCTTTCTGGGCATATGTACCTGAACCAGCATGAACAGCTTTCCTTAATGACTGTCCCATAGTCTCGGCCTCTTCAAAATCCTGGGATCTCCACTGCAAGCCAGTTAATCGTCATGGCTCCATGTCATGGCTTCACAGGGCTTCCATGCAGGGACCTGACCCACACTGCCCAACAGTCATCTGCAGTACCAAGTGCACTTCCTGGCTCCTCTCTATTTCATCTTTCATATTTCCAAAACAGTCCTAGGAGCACAACATTTCCATATTTGCAAATCCAGGGGGAAGAAAGCCATACTTTTTTTGTCCATAATGAGTTACATTATTTAGTGGGCAAACAGTGAGTTGTTATCCCCAATTCCCCAATGCCCCCCTCTCCCATCCCCAATCAGCTGGATATCCTCCTCCTCCATGGGTCGTCTGGATCAGTCCTTGTGACAGGGGACCATGGATAGCCTAGTATTCAGCCAGGTTCTCCTGGCCCTAGTATGTTGTTACTGAGGGGTGCCATGCCTCTGGATAGTCTTCCCCTACCACGGCTCTCACATTCTAGAAAGCCATACTTTGATGAGCAGGAAATACCTCAGCATTCTTCCTTCAGGCTTCTCTTTTCAAAAATATCAACTGTCCTGCAATTGCCCCACTGCACGCAGCTGACCCATCCAGAGTGGTGTAATTTCTTAAACAACTACAACTAAAGCTTGAATCCTGTGTGCATGGCATCCTAACCTGCTCACATTTCTTCTAGCAAACATACCAGCCCATTACTTTTTAATTCAACTTGCTCAAGCTTTCCAGACATCAGAATAACATGGCATGAATATCACATGAATTACCTCCAGCCCAGTTCTGACAACATCTCCTAAGCCAGGGTTTTATAGTCATAGTTCTTTCTACATTTAGGTCTTTCAAAGTCTCACTAAAATGGTCCATGAAGTTCTGCTTACAGCACTACAAGTCTTCTCTAGGCCAAAATTTAAAATCCTTCCACATTTCTCCCTCAATCCAGTTTCAAAGGACTGAAAGCTATATCATCAGGTTTGAATCAATGATGGCCCCACTCCTTGGCATCAGTTTTCTGTTTACTGGAACCAAACATCTGACCAGAAATAGTTTGTGGGAAGAAAGGGTTTATTTAAAAATTTACAGTTTTGAGGAGAAGATTCTTCCAGGCATGGCAGAGCAGAGGCTGGGCCTCATATCTTGTTACATCAGCTTAGAGGTAGTAGCAAGCATGAACTACCTTGCTGGACTATATAGACCTCCAACTTGCTCCTAGTGGCACAACTCCTCCAGTAAGGCTCTACCTCTCAAAGGCTCCACCAGTTGGGGACTAAGTGTGAGGCTTCATCTCAGATACATAAGGCTATGGGGGAAATTTCACATTCAAACCTCCACAAACTCTAAAGGGTCAGAGGGTCATTGTTGCAGTCAGCTTTCTAGTCGCTGGGCAGAAAGAACCCAAACAAAAGCAGCTTGTGGAGGAATGGGTTTATTTGGCTTACGGACTCCAGGGGAGACTCCATCCTGGCAGGGAAAACGATGGCATGAGCAGAGGGCTGGACATCACCTCTGCCATAGCACTGCAAACAGCGGCAGGAAGGTGTGCCAAACACTGGCAAGGGGAAGCTGGCTTATAACCCCATAAGCCTGCCCCCAACAACACAGCTTCATTGAGGTTGTAAACCCCAAACTGCCATCAGCTGAGGATCGATCTATCAGAACACATTCAATTGTTTGTGGGGGACACCTGTATCAAACCATGACAGTCATGTTGACACATAATGATCATAATTGGGTAGGCAGAGAGATATAATTCTGGTTACTCTTCTTTTTCTTCTCAATGCTGGATTAAGCCTCATAAATGCTAGACCAGCACTATACCATTGAGCTACGTCTCCGACCCCTTCTATTTTCAATTACTTATTTTAAATTTTTTAATCTTTATATTTTTATTTGATTCATTGAAGCACAGTCTCCTGTAGCCTGTGTTGGCCTCAAACTCTGTATGTATGTAGCTGCAGATGGCCTTGAATTTCTGTTCCTTTTGCCTTCACCTCCAAGTGCTGATTACCAGCAAGCATTATTTTTGCCCACTTATTTATTTTTTTTACCTTTTGATTGATCATTGTAATGTATAGGCATACTGTATTTTGATCATAATTTCATCCTATTACATCCTTTTACCCTTCTCCACCATTCTTCCACTCAATGACTTATTCTTTCCAACGAATTCCTCTTCTATGTTGTATTCTTCCATTATTATTATTATTATTATTATTATTATTATTATTATTATTATTATTATTACTGTGTAAGGAGAGAGAGACAGACAGACAGAAAACAGGAGATGGACATACCAGAATCTTCTGACACTGCAAATGAACTCCAGATGCAATCACCATTTGTGCATCTGGCTTTATATGGGTACTGAGGGAATGAACCCAGACCATCTGGCTTTGCAAGCAAGCATCTTTAACCACTGAGCAATCTCACCAGGCTCATTGACATCCTTTTTTTTTTTTCATTTTTTTTTTGGTTTTTCACCTCCTCCATCTGTGATAAAATGTTGGTGAGCTCAATATTGTGCAGGTAACAACAGTTCTTGTAAGGTCATAAAATACACTGTCTATATCATGTCCAGAAGACAGCATTCCTAAGCACTCTTCTCCCACCTCTGGTTTTTACATTCTTTCCATCCCCTCCTCTGCAATGTTTCCTGGGCCTTGTAGGGAAAGATAGAGACGTCTCGTTTTGCTGAGCACTCAACAACCACTTATTATCAGTACTTTGATAAGTTTTAAACCCCCCAGATACTTCTCTGACCAAACATGAGAACAAGACTGATCTGCACTGAGTTGTAAGATAATTCTCCTATTGATGCTCTCTCAGGTTGTCTAAGGTAGTTAGTATACTTTTATTTTGAGATAATATCTCCTTGAATTTGAACTTGAAATTCTCTTGACTCAGCATACTGAATAGCTGAAATGATAACCCCGTAATGCCAGACATAGTAATGGCCATCCTTAAATAAATAGGGAATTCATTTTCCTAATACTGTATACAAAACAAAGTGAAATATGTGTGGGTTATACTCTTTTTTTTGGTGTGTGTATACAGTGTTGTGGCATGAGGTGTGGTATGTGGTATGTATGTGTATACTATATAAACATGTGTGTGCAGATGTGCACACATGCATGGGACATATTGAGCGTTCTTCTCTATTATTCTTCATTTGTCTCTGAATCTATTTCAAAAGAACACTGGCTGACCAGCAAGCCTCAGCAATTCACTTGTTTCTGCAAAATCCCCTCCCCACAGAACTGGGGTTATAGGCAAGTAAGGCCACATCCTGTTTTATGAGGGTTCTGGGGCTCAAACTCATGTCTTTTCAGCTTCTCATGCTTGCACATAAAGCCTCCTTACCCACTGAGTTACCCCCCTCTTCTCCATCCCCTGAATAGATTATTATTGAGTTCAGAGCACATATGCACAATGGGAGGAGGTTATTTCCAGAAATCTCAAATAACGATAATATTTTGAGCTGAAAAATATCAAATAACACCAATTTCTTCTATTGATCATAGAACATTTGTCGATGTTCATTACATTATATAAGAGGCTATTCAATGATCAGAAAGTTGTTCTTACAAACGACCACAAGGGGGTGGTAAGGATTCATGCTTGATGTCTGCACACCTACAGAATGATGCCTGCACAGCTTCAGACACACACAAAAAATAACTAAACCATATCATACACTAGAGCATTGAAGATTATTTTCCTTTCGTTTTACTGTTGTTACACTTACAAAGCATTGCTTGGCACCCTCAAACTCTATGGGGCTGCCAAATGACATCATAAATTCAGAGAAAACCAGTTATAAGTACAAATCTCAATCTTCAGTGTGTGTTTGTGCTTAACATGCAGAAGACTCATATATAAATGATCAGCCCCTTGTTACTGTCAGCATTCTAATGCATGATGATGAACTCAAGAGAATTTTAAACGGTTAAATATTTATTTTAAATCCATACTCCCTCCGTGCTTATGAAATGAAATGCTGACGTGAATGTAAGGGAGTGGTCCTCGCTTCCTATTAATGTTAGTCAGTCTCCTACTGTTGACTGTTCTCAGTGACCTTGTTCCAGTTGCTCAGCCCAGCTGGGAACTGAATTGTGTGTTTAGAGGATTAAACAGTGCTGCCAAGACATTTAGAGTCAGACACACCTACCGTAACTTGTTGTGACATTAATACAGGGTTCCTTCTGACTAAAATGGCAATCTCCATTCTACAAAGGTCTCCTGGGCTTGAAAAGATGCCTACTCCATCTCTCATGTATTGATTTCCTTTTTCTTTCTTTATTTTCCCTCCTTATAACTGGAAATTCCCAAATGTCCTAATAAAGATCTATTTAATTTCTCAAGAGTCTTATTGTTATATCTGCACCTGTGTCTGTGAATATATTTCTGCTTCTACCTCTGCATATGAGTGTATGGAGTATAAGTGAGCTTGCACACACACACAGACAGACACACACACACACACACACACACACACACACACACACACACACCTCTGGCTGGATTCGTTTTGCTAAGTAATATTCAGAACCATTAGCATCATGAAAGAAAAGATGTTTCTAGAAGTGGCTAATACATTCGAATGACTCCAAAGAAACCTAGATATTCAGGCACCTTTAAGTCCATATGCAGTGACTTCATGTCCCTTTGAATGAAAGCCAAGCTGACTGAGCTTATCAGTTGCTCATGTCAAAAACAAGAATTATCAGCAAGTTGCCTCCATGCCCACCATGATGGCCTTGATCTTTGTCTTTTCCCTCCGACCTTCCCGCCCCAGTTTGGGACTTCTCAAAAACAGCTTCATCCAATTTGAGGTTAATTTATCCTCGATTTACTTTCTATCTTTTATTCTTTGGAGTATTATGAAAAAATGTTTCCACATATCTCAGGATGGCCTGCAATTCCCTATATAGCTGAGACTGGCTTTGAACACTTGATTCTGACTCCTCAGTGCTGGAATTATAGACATGTGCCACCACATCCAAATGATCTCATTTTCTGCTCACCTTCTTACCCTACAACTGATCTCACACCGAAATCCCTGCATAGGGGAGGTTCATGGGACATCTTACCACAGGTGAGGCTTAAGGGACATCTCAGCATGGGGTGGAGGAGGAGACTTAAGCGTCATTTTCCATATCTATACAAATTTTCCAAATTTGGATCAAGTTAGCTTATGTTTGACCAGTTTTTCATATGCAGATTACTTTTAGATTCTGAGGACACACAATAGGAGATCTATTTTCTATGTTTCTAATGGTGAGAAGTCATTTGATGTAAACAGATAAACCAGATTATCAGTAGGTTTCTAATTAGTGATCTCATGGTAAGATTCAGCTGCTTAAAAATGATAATCAAATACAAAAAATTTAATAAAAGAAAAATTATCTATTTAGCTCACTGTTGTTGCTATTATATCTTTGTTTCTACACAGATTAGCTGATCCAAACAGAAGTCATTGTAATTAGTGAATGTTGCATGTTCTTGTGTTCACCCAGTCAGAGCTAATGCTTCCATGTTGTTACTCAGCACAGATGGGACCATGACCTTGTATCACATTCAGTCCAATTTTTAAAGAGCCAGGCAAACAAGCAGCACATAGTGGTTCATGGCTGTCATTGCAGCGCTTAGGAGACTGAGGCAGGAGGATTACCACAAGTTTGATGCCAGCCTAGGCTACAGGGTGAGTTGCAGGTCATCTTAAACTGTCATGTGAGACCATCTTGGTTCAAACAAACAAACAAACAATAAAAAAAAGCATGGAACTGTCCAAATGTAATTTCATTCTTCTATTTTAGAAATTGAGAGTCCAATGGGAAGTAGTTTAGAGAGTATGAGAAAGTTGCAGAGTATATTTCTGAGAATAAACACTACCAGCATCAGTAATACGCAAGGAGCTATGTGTAGAGATGCCAGGGTATTTATCATATAGATGGACACCTTGACTGGGTTTTCTTGCCTTTGTTCCAGGCCTGCTTGAGCCTTGTACACTTTACTCTTGCTTCAACTACAACCAGAAAACCTTGCTAAAGTGACGATACAAAGAACCTAAGAGACAAAGGATTGGGAAGAGTGCTTTGAAATGCTGTCTTCTGGACTTGAAATGGCCACTGCCCTCATGGCCTTATAGCAACTGCTGTTACCTGCATGAGACCTACTGTGACATTAAGCCCAACAACAGTCAATCAAGGACGATGGAGAAGAGGAAGAAGAAAGGGGGGGGGGAGATTCCGTGGAAGGGGAATGGAAGAGGAATTCCAAACAGGGAAATGGGAGGGGATTATGGTAGTGACCTCTCATTTACTGCTGAGCACTCAAGGGTCACTTTTTCTCAGCACTTTGATGAGCTTTGAGTCTCCACACTAGTCACTGACATCTGCAAAAAGAAGCACTTCTGACCAAATTGAGAGCAGCACTGAACCATGGGGAAAGCGTAAATATTAACGGGAAATTGGATGGGCACAACCTATCCATTTTGCCAAATAACAGTAGTAGTTTCCCTAATGAAGCCTACGACCTTCAAAGCCATAGATTGTTTTGACAAGGTTTTTGATAAGAGGCATGAATTCCCTCCTATTGAGCAGGCCTCAAGTCCAATCAGAGAGCACTTATGCCTGTAAGAGTCATGTTACTATTGCTTGCGTGGGCACATGTTACCCGGCAAGTTGTTTCTGTAGCTCACAATGTCCACTTCTGGTTAAGACTGTTGATTACCTTTCTCCTCAGCAGGCTACAGAGTCCTTTCCAGCAATATAAGAAACAGCTAGCTGGCAGACCAGGGTCTTCCAGCTAGGTGCAAGCTTAATTTATCAGTGTCCTACAAAGCATGTGGTGCCTTCAGAAGTAGGGTCTTGTTATCTAGTTCGGTGGGCAGCCAAAAGCATTAGCAACAGCCTATATTGTTTTGGGGATCTCAGGGGCCTCCCTGACCAGGAACTCATCAGAGGAATCCCATCTCTGGCTGCCTCTCTATACCTTCTCTGCCTCTCTAGTATGCCTGATTTTGCCAGCATCCTCCTAAACCCTTCATCTTGCTTACCTTACCCCTCACTCTTTGCTAGCTCCTTCCCACATAGATGCAACCACATACCAGGATCTTCTTGGCTTCATGATTCTGTGGTAGGCAAATTGACTCTAAACTTGAGCACAATGCATTAATCTCAGCATCACTTGTTAATTCATTCACCTATTCAGTTTTGAAAAAGATGAGCATCTGCCAAGTGCTAAGCTATTCTTTGCCAAGGGAGCATCAGGTCCAACACAAGGCATTTACACCTTGGTAAAGGATAAAAGGGAAAGGAAATTGAGAATCACCCAAACACAACCATGTTGGCAGAATAGCAATCTGCATTATATGAAGAGTCAATCTTGAAGGATGTAAAATATCCAAACATTAGAAGGGTATTCACTGACGAATTCCCGATGAACGGCAACTTATTTATGTATTTTATTTTATTTATGTGGTACACGTGTCTGTAATATTGTGGTGTGTGTATGTTTTGTATAGTGTGTGTATATGTGTGTGTGCAGATGTGCATGCCCTGTGTGCAGACATGTGGAGCCAGAGGAGAGCCCTAGGTGTCCTCCTCTATCACAATTCAGCTTCTGTTTTTTTTTCCTTAAGAGGAAGCTCCACTGAGCCAGGAGAGGTCATTTCTTATCAAAGTGGCCAAACAGCGAGCTCTCACCATTCTCCTGTCTTCAGTGAGATTACAGTCATGTGTGGCCATGGCCAGCTGTTCATATGAGTGCTGGAGTTTGAACTCCAGCTCTATCTGGCCCTTATGCTGGCAGGGAAAGCATGCTTACCCATGGACCCATTTTCCCAGTGATGAATGTTTTATTTTTTAAAGGAGCACAATATCTTCTCTATTAAGTAAAATAAGGTGAAAATCATCAGACCAGGTGATGGTGGTGATTATTAAAAATACAAGAATTGGACTGGGGAGATGGCTCAAAGGTTAAGGCACTTGCATGCGAAGCCCACACAGGTCTGCATTCATTTTTTAATCCCCAGCCACTCAATATCTGTAATGTGGTAAGAGATGCTTTGCAAAGGTTTTCTTTCCTCAGTAGATCTTACAGCTCCACGGAGTAGGTTGTCCCCTGCTAAAGGTCATTTCAACTACCATCACCACATGATCATAAAGTCCAAATGAGTGCCTCCTAAATGAATGAAGGTTTCCTGTGAAATAATCCTTATTTCTGCCAGGCTTTGAAATATGTCAGGATCCAATCCTGATAAGCTACTGGGAACTTGACTTCATTATACAGTTATAGACGCCAGTTTTTTTCCCCTTGGAATGACATATAAAACCTCTCATCTGAAGAAAACGAGGCAGATTAATGTTGCATAAAACATATACAGTCTAGATTACAGAATCACAAAAGCCATCTCTCCAATAGAGAAGCCGTCCCTTTATAGATGCTTGTAGTTGTAAGAAAAAAATTTCCCCATGATCTAATATTTCTTCTTACCTAAAAAAGATAATTCTGCATAATAAAAAAGCCTTGAAATAAGAAAATTTTAGTAAATTTTGCTTGCTGGAGAGAAAATGAAAGTATAAATTATTTTGATTAATCCAGTTGAACACATATTTTATCTTTAGAATGAAGATTTTTCTCATAAGGTTCTCAGAATAAACTGTGGGAATCATTGGACTTGAAAAATTGCAATAAAATGCTACAGCAAAGAATAACTTTAAAGCAGATTTTGGAATGGGGAGTAGCATGTTGGTAACGCCCCTGTCCACACTAGTGCAGGGGAAGTTGCCACCCTGGAAATCCAGGATGCCCTTCTTTCACTCTCCTCCTGGTTTCCTTCTCTTCATCTTTTGCAGTGGTCTCTGATACCTTTGGAAATATTTTTTATCCTGTCACTCTTCTACCAAGAATTTTCTGACTTTATTCTAGGGTTAGCTTCTCACCCTATAAGGACTTGTGTCCTTACCATCTTTGCAGTGAGAGGACTGGTCTGGAAGATCAACCCGTAATATGTGACAGAGTAAGCACAGATAATAAAGCATTGGCACATCTGGAGCCACACACATCGACGAGATGAGCTTCCCTGATCCCCAGTAGTGTTAAAGATAACTGGAGATGCAGGTGGAGGACATTGGCAGTCATATGGTCCTCCCCACCCCCCACCATCTCTGGGGAGGTTCTAACAAGCATGTGAGTGTTTCCTACGGGCAAGAAACGGTAGGAGGGTGAAGAGGCTGTAAGTCTTCAAAAAAACATACAAATTGGATTAACAATGCTAAGGAGCTGTCTATTGTAAGGACCAGTGCCATAAGGCATGGGTTCTGATGCCACTTATGTAGGAGGGGAGAAAACACACAGCCTTCCTTTCCATACACAGTAGAGCACCAGGCCCGGAGCAGGAATGGTGTGTGTGCCAGGGTTGCATCTAGCCTAGAGTCTCACTTCCAATTTGAACTAGTTTAATTTGTGGGTTAGTTATTTATAGAAAATAATGTTAACTGTGTCATAGTGAAAATATTATTAAATGCTTAGACTAGATACTGGTATATACTAACTACTATAAAGTTATTTACTCCTATCAGAAAATATTAATTTGGTGCACACTGAACAGACACAGAACACTTACCGGAGGTTCAGAGGTAGGAGGCTGAGAGCAAACAAGCATTACGAGCAGTATTCATCCAAGAAGGAACAATCATCCATTTTTCCTATGCTAGAGCATGTCAGCTGCCTCATCAATACCCTGGGCAGGTGATCTGAGGGGAAGGATGAAGGTGATAAAGCTGGACAAGAACTCTGCTAGAGACATCTTGGAAAAGAATGTCCAAGTCTCATCTGCAGAAATTTGTTATGCTTTCTCGTTTATTATTATTTAATTATTTTTTTAAATTTTTATTTGAGAAAAGGTCTCATTTTCTAGATTATGCTGTTTTGGAACTCACTAGGTAAGCCTACCCTGGTCACAAAAAGAAAGTGATCTTCCTGCCTCAGCCTCCTACGTGCTGAAATAGCAGACAGGAGCAACAATGTCTGGCTTCCTTTCTCATTCTTAATCCAGTGCCCTTTGTAAATTTGTAGCTAACTTTTCGTTAAAAAAAATTTGTCAAGGTATCTTGAGACTCACACCTATAAGCCCAGCACAGCCTGGTCGTGGCAGGGAGAATCAGGAGTTCAAGGACAGCCTCAGCCTACATAGTGTGTTTGAGGATAGCCTTGAACACATGAAGTCCTGCCTCAGAGACCCAAATGAAAGGACTTTCACAAATGTTTTTAGGCTTTTGATCCTTAAACTGTATAATTATCTCTATAGGATTATATAAATCCTATATAATAAAATATACAGGATTTAGCTAAAATAAAGATCCTGTAGGATAAATGAATTTAGTAAAGGAACATTGAGCAAGTCATAGTATTTTGAGAAAAAAAAAATCCAAGGTTAAAATTCCTGGGAAGCTGAGTAATTCCAAAAAAGTTTATAGATCCAAATCCCATCAGACATTTGATATCTGAGTCTAGTGAGGTGTGGTGAAGTAAAACCAAAGCTCTTGGGGTTGCTCAGGCAGGGGTTTGTCACAAGTTTCCTGCCGGCTTGGGCTCCATACTGACACCCTTCCATGCCACCCCCACCCCCAAAAATCATATAGAAATTTGGTCCTTTGCTTTTATTAATACTATATTTACATTTTCCCCTTCTTTTCATCTATGGAATACTCATTGCAAGAATGCAAACTCAAGGTAGCAGGAAGGTAGCACTGAGAAAGGATAAAGAGGGAAAATTAAGGGAACATGGGAAGGGGACAGAGGCTCCAGATGGGGCTGGATGTGAGGTAAGCGGTTCTCCAGCATTTTAACACAATTTACCAGTTCACTATGAATATGAAGTGTATAAGTACAAGACTCTACTTTGAGATATATTTCAAACAAGAGTGTTAAACCAGTTAATGAAGAATAAATCTGCAAACATGAATATGACCTTTGAGTTTTATCAGCACAATTTTGCCATTGGCAACTCCATTTTGTTGAGGAAAAAAAAATCTCACAAACATGATTGAGAACCATGTTTATAGTCAAAATGTCTTGACCTCTCTGTGACATATTTTAGAGTTAAAAATTCCTTTGACTCTTTTAAGCCTATGTTTTATCTTATCAGCATTCCTTTCTTACCTGTAAACCTATGTAATATATCTCATAAGGAGTTCATACACTCTCATTTACAAAAACAAATCTGTAGATGAAAATAAGTATACAAAAGACACTTTTTACCTATTTTTAAAAACTTTATATAGGGCTGGAGAGATGGCTCAGAGGTTAAGGCACTTGCCTCCAGTGCCTAAGGCCCCGGGTTCAATTCCCCAGGACCCACATAATCCAGACCCACAAGGTGGTGGCCCTGGTGCGCTCTCTCTCTCTCTCTCTCTCTCTCTCTCTCTCTCTCTCTCTCTCTCTCTCTCTCCCTCTCTGTACCTCTCTACTTGAAAATGAAAAATAAAATATTTAAAAAAACTTTATATATATTGCATCCTTTGATTAATGTAACATCAGAAATAACAAATATATATATATATATATATATATATATATATATAATGGTTTCCATGGTTTCTTCAACCTGTCCAGCTCAGGACTGAAATGCATGTATTTTAAGGCTATATACTATATAATTTCTAAAGGTAAAAATTAAAACAATATGCAACACTTTATATTGGGGTAAGCTTCAAGTGAAAAAAGAATACAAGCACTCTGAACCTGAATGCTTTCAGAACATGCCCTGGCCACTGGTGTGCATTGTGTTTCCTAAAGAGAAAACTTGAAGATTTGAACAAGACAAGCAAAGTGCCATGGAATTATAAGTCAATGGTTCCCACTATGTTCTGTAATTTCAAGGCCTCTGATGATCCCACTGAAATATTACATAGCACTGCACTCCCTTCCCCTCTCCGCTCCTCTCTCCCAGGATCCTGAAATGGGCTTCAGAACCAGATGCGTTCAGGACTCACATATCCTCAGTCTACTATGGATAGCACAACAGCCATTTTCCTTCCAAACGAGCTTGAGAAAAATTGGGTTGTTTTCCCAAAATGGAAGAAGTAGATGAGAGCTGCTGGTTCTCTAAAAAGAAATCATGTTAATGAATGACAAAGAGAGCCTTGTTCCTTTAAATGCCATAAGGCCCATCAGAATTGGTAATAGAACACATAATTTTCTCTTTTGTATCTCAGAGAAATCTGTGCTCTGGGGATAGGCTCGCCAGTCCGAAGGAGAATGGAAACTGGACGGAACTCAGTTTCATGATATTTTAAATTCCTTCCCAAGGGGACACACAGGCTCTATAGGAAACAGAAAATCAATCACCACGTAAATAGAACACTTTAAATTGCAAAACAAACAGAAATAACATTCATCAGGCAGAATTGCAAAACAAACAGAAATAACATTCAAATCAGTCAGAATTGTGCTACCCAAAAAAATGATGCTAATGTTTTACTTATTCACATTTCCCAATGAGTTTACAATGCCTGGATATTTCTTAGGTAATTATTTTTAATCGTGGTTAACAGTTCATAAAGCACATGAGGTTTGACTACATCTCTGTCAATATAGAGGCAAAAATAGAGTGGAGATGAAACATGTTTGCCTTCCTTGCGCTTTAACATTTGTCTTTATAATTTTCTATAGTGCATACGGTTTGCATAGTGAGCACTTTTCTTTTGCTTTGTGGGATAGCTCTGCCTGATTTAATTCTGAAGCATAGACCATCAGTACCAAGAGGCATTAGAGTATGTTCCAGAACAGAAGCAAATCATAACTGACTACAGTCCTGCTCCATCAAGTGTGTTTACTATACTGGCATAGAGAAGGCTCCTGCAGGTCATTTTTTAAATTACCTTCTCATAGGATGACTTTGACTCTGAAATTCATCAGGAGCACCTTTCCAATGTGGCTCCTGACTTGGGAACAACAATCTTTCAAAGTCATGTACATCTTCCAAACAGATAGGAAATATGCTTTTTACTTTTTTCTTAAAATGACAGGCAACCTATTTGTCCATGGATGCAGCCCTTTCTTTGTAACAGCCTCTGCAATTGCTTCCTGCTTCATTGCACACAGAGATGGGTCGATCAAAGTGTTTTTCAGTGTGAGTCACTTGTGCAGCATTGTTGCAGAAACCCATTGAGAAGCTGCAGGTGTGTTTCCTTGCATTTGAACTGGGCCTGTGGGACTCGGATGTGAGGATGGCAATGTGGGTAAATGACAGGTCTGGGCATCAGTTTCAAGGAAATGCTTCACTGAATATAGAAATCAAACAGAAGAAAACAAACAGCACTGTGTGGCTCCCTCGCTCTGAGCTTGAATTGTCCCTTGCTTCTCTGTTTCCTGAAAGAAGCCAAAAGGTCAACTGGTAACCTTTCATTGCCCTCCATGGGCTGATTTCTTCTGCATTTATATAAACAAATTCTTGGACTCTGTGTTTCTCTGAAAGACTTGGTGATTAACCTAGAAGTAGCTGATCAGTTCACTCATGCTGAGGAAATGTTTCTGCTGCCTTGACCAATAATCAGAGGGTTGGCATGCTGATTGAATGTTTGATTTTATTTGTTTGCTTTGTATTGATTTTTGTAGTTGACACAAAGATTAACTGTGTAGCCCAAGCCTGCCTTTACCGTCTATCCTCCTGCTTCCACCTCCAGAGCTCTGGCATTATAGGAGTGCACCTCCAAACTGGTTCTTTTTTTGTATGGTTTTAATAGCTTAATCCCTCTGATTGGTTTAAAATCATAGTCTAACTGGTGAGTTTTGAATTTCTTATTTTGGAAAGTATTTCCTTCACTTGAAATATGGCAGGGCAGTCTAAATGCTCTGTCAAGGTCTCCTGATCCTTTGTATGAGACATACTCTTCGCTCCCATGGGGGATAATGCAAGATCTGCCACAGGATGTTCCTGTTGCAGTTTGGGATGGAAGACACAAGGACTTCCATTTTCACATTTCCACTTAGTCACTGCTCTATGGGGAGTTAAGTTGTTTCCATGCCTGATAATGAAGATAGCAGTCCTTGTCTCAAAGATCACTGTGCCAGGCAAGGCATTGCTATACATTTCAACAACAAGGAGCTGTTAAACACACAGTTTGAAAAATTATTTCAACTTTTCTTGGATTATGGATTCTTTGCTTTGCTGAATATCGATTTCCCTTTCATAAATTCTGAAAAGTGATTTCCTCAAGGTTCATTATGAGAATTAAAGTAAATAGCTAGCTCCATTTCTCCTGAATTCCAGAGAGATGGCTCAGTCAGTAAGAATGTTTGTCTCACAAGCATAAGCACCTGAGTTCAATCCCCAACATCCACCTATAACCCGAGTGTTGAGGATGGTAGAGATAGGAGAACCACTGAAGCTTGCTAGCCACCTGTCTGACTGAAAACCTGGCAGCTCCAGGTTCAGTGACACTTAGCATTTACCTTAAGAAAACAAAAATTGAAGGAGCAATAGAGGGAGACACTGGACGTTCACCTCTGGCTTCTACAAACAGACATACAGGGTGCATGCATCTGCACAGATATGTATAGACACTACACAGGCATACACAGACTACACAAAAAAAAAAAAAAACCAAAATACTTAAATGGTAGTTATATAATGTTATTAGTCTTTATTATTGGTACTATTGGAAGGTTTCCAAATCTGTGTTTGCCAAAGTGTGGACTCTGCCTTAAATTTGTAGGAAGAAATAGTGTTGTGTTTATATTGTATGAGTACTCACTACCTAAAAATATTTGGGCTATCCAGCATTCTTTGAAAAGACAATAAGAAAATTAAAAGAAGTGAGTCATTTATTTAAAAAAATGTATTAAAGAAAGAATGGCACCAATCTTGTATGGGAATGGTCTCATTCATTCATTCATTCATTCCTACCAAGCATTGTACCATTGCACATAAGAGAACTTCCTGTATTAAAGCCATATTTTTTTTTACCCTTACATTGCACACCAACTGTAGTAGTTACTTTTTCAATGTTGGGACAAAATACCTGACCAGATGCAGCTTATGGAGAAAAAAAAAAGAAGATTTATTGCTAGCTTACAATTTTGAGTGTAAGTTTCATCATGGCAGGAAGCATGGCATGAGCAGGTAGAAAATAGAGAGCCTTAGCTAGCTAGCACTGACAATCAGGGCTTCGACTATGCAGTACCCAGCCACCCACAGTAGCACACTTCCTCCATCAAGTTCCACCTCCGAAAGGCTCCAATGGTAGGGGGTTACATATGAGGCTTGATTTCCTATAAACTGTGGTGATTTGAATGCAATGAGTCCCCCACAGCCTCAAGTGTTTGTGATTAAGCTTCCTACCTACTCCACAGCTGATGGAAGTGTGGGAGGTGGAGCCTTGCTGGAGGAGGTGCATCACTTAGGCCAGACCTTGAGTTTTCTCAGCCAAGCCCTAAGCCCAATACTGAGACCACTTCCACCCAGGTATGTGACATCTTTTTGTTTGTGCCACAGTTTCCCTGGCATGGAAAAACTTCCTGTCAAAAATGCCAGTTTGAAATTCATCCCTTCCTCCTATAAACTGCTTCTGGTTGGGTGTTTTGTCTCAGCAATGAGAAGGTAACTGCAACAATGAGTCTATTTCCCATTCAAACCACCACACCAGTGTTTAACATAATGGTGAAGCTTAGTTGCCTATTTTATGGTGGAAGCAGCCCACACTCTGATAATAAGGTTCCCACTGGTCATGATGTTCTAATGGAAATAAAGAGGAGAGAGTACACAGATTATGCCTCATTTCTCTGCAGCCTGGTGCAGTGGGGGAAAACAGAATTATTTTGGTGCAAAGAATATAAATTCTTTCAAGGCACCTTAATGGCAGTTCTGACTTCCACACAAGGGAAGTTTTTGGATGAAGGCATTTTACTAAGGGACCCTAATGCCTTTGTAACGCCTGAGCTTGGTTTGTTATCAAATGGTAAACAGAGAGTTAAAAGGAAATGTTTCCCTGATTTTAGATGAAATGAGTTTTACTAAGGAAACAATACATGGTGTAGTAACAATGGCTTTTGGCTTCCATGAATGGTAATCTATGGCATATTTTTATTAAAGAAATGAATTGCCATGCCTTACTATTATAAGCGCAAACAAGAGTGTTATAGTTTACGTATTGTTGGTGAATAAATAAATAAGAATAAAGTAAAGCTAATAATGTCGGCTTTCTCACATGGGAGCCTTTGTCTAAAACAGCACAGCACAGCTTCTTGTGCAGTGACAGAGACGAGACAGAGGGAAAGCCTTACAGGAACGCAGACTTAGCTACAATGCCATTTGATTTTGCTTCTCGGGAAATGCTTTTCTGAAAACATCTTTGTAGCTCAGCACAGCCTCAGCAAAACAAAGTCCATGAACACAAAATCAAATGTATATTCATGCAGTTTGACAGCTCACTGTGAAAAACTGCTAAATTTCTTCAAAAAACATCTTGATGTAAATTAACTTAAACTTCCTCTATAGATATTATCAATTATTCATGACATAAATTATGCAACAGAGCTGTCAGTAGGTACAAGATCCAAAATATAGAATTAAATATATGTGCATATATTCATGTATATTCACATGTTTATATATCTATCCATATGCATATTCACATAATGTATACCCGTCCATGTATGCACATGTTTATGCATACACATATAACACATTCACATAAACATATATGTATCTACATGAATACACATATTTATGGATACACACATCTATATTAATGAAGCAGTTTGATAGGATGAAAGCTTTGAACTGTGTTTGGAAACCTGGTTTGAAGACACTGAGGGTTGTTCCCTTCTGCTCTCAAGACCCAATGTCCCTTTTAAGTATAAAATTCACTCTTGCTGTACATCCTAGTTCCTGCTTAATCAGATATGTGGCAGATCCCTTCTTCAAGATAATCTGAGGTCTTTAGTTATGGAGACTTATCAAAGTTGATCTGGAAGAGGGAGAGAGGCGTTCTCCTCACCTCAAGTGGCTGCTCACATGTCAGACCTTCTTTCTCCCAGGTCTGCACACTTTTCCTCTCTATCTTCCCTCTCCTTCTCTCCCCTTTACTCTCATTCAAGTCCACACGATGGAAATTAATTACCACACCTTTTCAGACAAATGTCTCTTTACTTTGTTTCTTCAACTAGGGCTCCATAATTTGTGCTGCAGAGAAGGGCTAGTGGAAACGGATATCAGCTCCAGAACATCATAAATAGAATGTTGGTAGAAACAGAAATGCTTGGAGAGAGGTGAGATGAAGCAAGTAAGAATAATCATGACATATGTGTACAAAAATGTCATCATTAAACCCATTTCCTTGTATGCTAACTCGAAAGTTAATGCGTAAAGTGAGGGGTCAGACAGCCATAAGGAGGAACATGCTATTGGAAGCTAAGGGGAAGAATCCTTGATATTTAGGGAAGAAAATCAGTCTGAATTTTTTTTGTAGAGCTGTCAAAAGTGGAATTTATAAGTGATGAATCAGAATATTTAGTTGAGAAGAATCTCCTGCCAGTTGTTAAAATTATAACTTAGTTTCTTCTTCCTGTTTATGGTAAGTGCAGAAGTAAAGAAAATATGCAGGAAGGAACTGGTACACTGAACTATACAGCAGGAAAAATATAAATTCAGGAGGGAGCTGGTATGCTGAACTAAAACCAAGATCCATCATTTAGTAGTTTCATAAAATCATAGTTTATTCACATTAAAAAATGAATACATTAATTTTTTAAAATCTTTTTTGTACCAGTGTTAAAACACAGGGCCTTTCACTTGTTAGTAGAATCTGACCACGGAGCTATATTTCTAGCTCAGAGATTGGGGATTTCTGGGACTTTTTGTTTGCTTACATTTATTTTAGTTTAGTTAATTTTGACAAGGTCTATATAAGCTGGTCTGAAATTATCAATGTAGTCCAGGATGGCCTCCAACCTGTGATCTGCCTGTCTCCTGCCTCACTCTCCAAATTGCTACGTTTAAAGGTGGGTGCCACCATACCAGAGTTCAAAAGCTAAAACAAAATTAAGAATCATTGGTAGAAAGCATGCGCTTTAGAGGGCCAAAGATGTGACTGGACATCCATTTGATTAAAAACAAAAAAAAAAAAATGAAGGGGTTGTGACCAATGAGTCTACTCAACCATTTTAGCAGAATCTACAGCTAGAGATAGAGGTGTAGAGTGAGGTCTGTTGAGGATGTGCCAGGCTAATGGTGAGTCCCATGACAAACGTGGAAGATTTGAATTTTTTTTTTTTTTTTTGAGAACATGCTATCAGAAACTCTGACAGGGTGCAGTGGAGGAGATCTCTGTGGGATATAATGAAGGAAGGCTGGTCTGACATCATGTTGTGATGCAATTTCCCAGTTGAAAAGGAGAACTACCCTTGAAACAAAAAGATAATTAATCAAAAGAAGAACTCCATGGCAGAGCATTGAGTGAAGAAGACAGAGGCCAAAGCTGAAAACAATGAGGGATTATTTTCCAGGCTTGGAACCTAAATGGAATTTTCCTTACTGCATTTTGAACTTGTTTAGAACCACAAAGCACTTATCCTTTTGCTTTTCTTCCTTTTTAATTGGGGGTGATGGCTGTAATGATTATTGACTATTCTATTCACCATCGTCTGAAGGCAGTTACCATCTTCTAGAACATTAGTGTGCCAGAGAGCCATCTTCCCTATCATCTTTAGGAAGTTTGACTCTACCAACACCTTGATTTGCGACTTTTACCATCCAAAAGACAGAAATAGGCTTATCAGTTATTTTCCCATGGCTAAGGCAAAATGTCCAATCAGAAGCAACTAATGGGGGGAAAGCGGTTTACTCTGGATGACAGGTTCATAGGAGTTTCATCAGGTCAGGCATGAACAGGAAGTTAGCTCACATTGTAGCTGAGAGAATAGGACCTGCAGTCTGGCTGTAACACCTCAAGGCCGGCCCCCAAGCAAGGCTATGCCACAACCTTCCCAAACAGCTAGGGATTCAAACACAAGAGCCTTTGGGGAGAATTTTACATTCAAGCGACCACAGTAGATTTCTGCCTGTTTAAGGCACTAAGTTTGTTGTAATTTATTGGAGCAACCCAGAAACAAATATAACTCCTTTTCCTCTTTGCAATCCCCAGCTTGTAGAATAGACACAGAGAAAGCAGAAAATGTGGCCACGATATCCTTATGAAATTAGTCCTGCTCCATACCACCATGTTTTATGTAAGGATGGATAAGATTATCTAATTAATAGTGGTTCCTTAGCTTTAACGGAGTTGAAAAAGTCCTAATTCCTAGTGTTCTCTTTTCCTATGTAACACAGCAACTCACATGCTTGTGCTGATTCTGGTCTAAACACACCGACTTTTCTGATGGTCTATGAATAAAAGCATATGCTATTACATGTACTTGATAACAATAGGAAATGTTTATGGCATTTGCTTATGTATTTACTGCGCTCTGTTTTATCATCATTTTAGCATGTACACTTTATACTTAGAAAGAGTTTTATCAACTGAGTCACTATAAAATACTGAATTCTGAAATAAAATATTTCAGAAGAAAGCATTGTTATCGAATGAGGTGGCAGATCCTTGGGATCACCTTACCTGAAAGCCTTCTAAACAGGACAGGATATAGAGGAGGAAGACAAAGACATTATGATCCTGACCCTGTGGAAGCCAAGGACAATGTGTGTTTGCACCTTCATTTTTAACAAAAATAATTTTTAAAGCAAGAAAAAAATGAAAAAAAAAAACTAAAAAAAATAGGTTTTACCACCTAGCCCTGTGGCATCTAAGTTTGTGTCAATGTAGTCTGTTTCACACATGGATAATATTGGCTAATGTTACATTTCTCAGAACACAACGGAGTCTGGTTCATTTCTGAAGATAACTGTGTTTGATTGGTAGCTGTTGATAATTCAAAGTCTGAAAAATGGGCAAGTGTCCTGGAAATCACCAAAAATCCTCACAGACCACATTCCTAAACATCAATTCTTCTTCCTCAATTCTCTCTTTCCCAAACACTTGCTTCAAATAGATGCTGCTCGTAAAACAAATTTAAAGATGTTACTTGCTCTATGGCTCACCAGGGGAAGTGTCTCCTACAGAAACTTATTTGCATGGTCAATATACAGATTAAACAGGAACATTCCCCAAAGCCACTCAATGAACTGATTAGATCAAAAGCCACTTATGTGCTCCATGTAGGAAAAGGAGATCTACCAGTCATGGGAACACATCTCAAATCATTCCTGGCACAAAGACTCCCTTGCTAACTAGGTTAGGCTCAGATCAGAATCACCGCAAACCTCTTTTCTGTTTGCAGAATGTTGATCACAGCTCTGGCTTCCACCCTAGGGGAGGAGAAAGCCTTGTCAGAGACCACCAGGAGTCATTTACTCTCCATCATCTCAAAGGCTGCTGAATACTCACTATCTCTGGCAGGAGCTGCACCTTTGTTCTCACAGTCATAAAGTGAAGGGGAGGGGAGGAGCAGCCTGCCCTCAGCCAGAAGCAAATGTGATTTGCAAGATAGCTGGAAGACTTGAGCCTTCTTCCCACACCTATGAAACACTCTGCAGATGCTGCTCCCTAGGTGTGCTGCCTTGATCTCGCCTCACCCCTAAGCTCCTAGGTGGGTCACAAAACCAAAATCTAGGCGGAGTTCATTTATACAGCCCTATATATTGCATTGGAAGGATGACTAAGTTAAGACTTAGAAAACATCAGCCTGAAGAGACAAGGGTGTGAACAGGAAAACAAAAACATCTTGATCTTGTCTATGGGTGTAGTCAAAGTCATAAAACCATATGGAGATTAAGTAGCAGTGTACAGAAAAGTTGAGTTGGTAAAACTTTGCTATTTCTCTTTTTGCAGATTTCAGTTAGGATTTCCTGTTTTAGGTTAAAATATATAGATGATAATGTGTAATTATGGAGGATGTAGGGCAAAATCAGGGCTAATTCCCCTACAATAAAAGGCAAATTAGTGGCAGAATAGCTTAAGCTGGGTGTGGCGGTATATACCTGCTAGCCCAGCTACCTGGGAGGCCTGGGCCAGCACACATAAGGCTCTGGGTTTATTTCCTAGTAACATAAAGAAAAAAATGAGGAAGAGGAAGAAGGAGAAAGAGAAAACGAAGAGGGGGAGAAAGGCATAAAAAATTTATTTGATCCTAGTTTTCTGACACAGGAGACTTTAGATTGTTAACCCAGACCCAGAGTAAGTTACCTCCCTGTGCTCTGAAGTGTGTGCAGCTATGGAGGAAATGACTGGAAACAAAGGGATGGAAATAACTATGAATTGGCTATGTAAGGTGCTGTCTCAAATAAACAAGACCATCAATGCCACCCAAACATATCTGGTGGCATACTATGATGGGTTAAATCAGATGTCCCTCATAAACTCCTGTGTTTTGGGTGCTTTGTCTCCAGCTGATGGCTGCTTGGGAGAAATTGGAGGAGGCATGTTGATGTGGTGAGTCTGGAGAAGGTGTTGCAGTCAGCTTTCTAGTTGCTGCTCAGAAAGAACCCAAACAAAAGCGGCTTGTGGAGGAATGGGTTTATTAGGCTTACAGACTCGAGGGGAGACTCCATTCTGGCAGGGAAAACGATGGCATGAGCAGAGGGCTGGACATTACCTCTGCCACAGCACTGCAAACAGCGGCAGGAAGGTGTGCCAAACACTGGCAAGGGGAAGCTGGCTTATAACCCCCAAAAGCCCGCCCCAACAACAGAGTTCT